>JAWNNQ010001320.1:0-105000 GCA_035044765.1 Leucophenga montana | reverse complement strand
GCAACATCGGCATAAATGCTTAGAAAGATGAAGGCCAGAATTCAACGTAATGCACGACAAAGCACAGTTCAATTGGCGAAAAAAAACTCAATGTGTCTGCTCGAAGCATGGGGCACATAATAAAAAATGAACTACGATTGAAGCCCTACAAAATAAAAAAAAAGTGCAAGATTTAATTGCTGTACAAAAAGCAGTACGCCTAGCAAGAGCAAAGGTGGTACAACACTTGCACATTAGTGGCGAGCTTGAAAATGTGGGTTTTTTTCTAATGAAAAACTGTTTACGGTTGAGCAAACTTGTCACGAAACAAATCGAACGTGTATGGTTAAAGTGCAAATCGAAAGAAAATTTAGATCAGCGAATTACTATGCGAAAGCAAGTGCCTGCAACAGTGATGGTTTTGGCCGCGGTAACTGTCACATGACGCTCACGATGCGTTTTTACGAGTATTGAACAGGGCGTAAAGGTAAATCAACAAGGTAAATCTACCGTGAAAATATTTTAAACGGTGCTTTGTTAGCTTGGGTACGTAAACAATTCGGTAGAAACCATTGAATGTTTCAACAAGACTCGGCACCATTCCATAAAGCTAGACAAACCCAACGGTTTTACACAAGATAATGATCTTAGCTTCATTTCATTTCACAACAATGGTCAGCATATTGCACAGACTTAAACCCAATGAATTTTTCCATGTGGTCCATGCTAGAGACCAAAGTATCAACTAAAAAATATGAGACGGTCAACGCCTTCGCCGAGAATGTTACAAAATAACATCGTACCACATTCGTGCAGCTTGTGTGCAGGCAAAACTCGATGCTACTATTATCCACGCTAAATGTGGCTACATCGAACAATAAGATATTGTTTTTTGTTTTGTTTTGTATTTTTTTTTTTTTTTTTTTTTTAATTTGAAATGTTTTTACGATGTACAATACTGAAGATTTTAAATAAGAAAAATAAACATTGACAAAATTTCAAAATTTTTTATTGGTAACACTTCGAGCGTCGTCCCCTATATGTATTATTTTTGTTTTTTTTTTGTTTTTTTTTGTTTTTTTTTTTGCATTCTAACAATGATGGTGTATGTGTGTATATATGTATATATACATATGTGAAACATTACTGAAACATCAATCATATTATCATCTAGCAACGCTCATTATCAACCACACCTATTATAGCCTTATACTGTCTATCTTTGAAGTTTTAATTTCATCCAAAAAGCGCATAAATAATATACATATTTTTAAATGTAATTAAGATAAAAAAAAAATATTTTTTTTGCAATCGGGCAATTTTTCTGTCAGTGTGTCGGTCAATCAATCAATTAAACAATCATGTATAAATTACCGTTTTAAGCAGTCCATGAACTCATTAAAACACCAACCCAGTATAACAGTCAAAACAGTAATAAAATCGCTAATCAATGCATCATTTATTATGCATCAAAATACACTTATCAAACAATTAATCTGTGTTATTATTTTTCAATTCGATGTTCACAGTTTTTTAATCTGGTATTTATTTTTGTGTGAAAATATATTTACATATAACGTGTAACAAATATGTTCGACCACACTTTAGTACATATACATACTATATGTATGTATGTACGTGTTTCTTTTTGTTTTATAAATATTTTCAAACAATTAATCAATGAAACAATCAACTACAGATCAACAAAAACCCGCTTAAAAAATTAAGTTTAAACACAAAACGTACTAAATCGGTGAAGACTTCCTGAGAAACAATTTTTTTGAGCACAGTAACCAAAAAAAAAAAAAAAAAATTGTATTATACATTTCGGTTCTTAAGCTTTTTTAACATAGTTTTTTTTTTTTATTGTATTATTTGGTTTGCTATTATTATTATTCTGCTTCTTTTTTTTTTGTGTTTATTAATGTTTTTTTTGTTTGTTTTTTAAATCGTATATTTTGAAATTGTTTTCTCTGCACGTGTTCGTACATGTTTGCAAGTAGCTTTGGAAATTTCTTTTGCTGTGCTTGTGCAATCCTTTCTTTGTTGTTGTTGTGTATTTGATAAGTATTAAAACTTTTGTACAGCTTTTTTTTTTGTTTGTTTGTTTTTTGCAATATTAATCATTTAAACTTCTAATTGGTTTTCTTTTTTTGTTTAGTTCTTAAGTGTAAAATTGTTAGGCACTTGTTTTTGTATGTGCGTTTTGCTTCTTTAATTAAATAATTCTTTTAAAATATTTTCTTTTCTTTTACCAATCATTCAGAATTGTTGTACATACATACATAAAAACAAAAAAGTAACAGCAACAACAACAACAACAACAATAACAACAACAAAATACACAAAATATGTAAAACTATAATCTAAAAAAATGTGTTTTTTTGTTTTTTTTTTATGTCTGAAATCGAATTGATATCATCAAATAGCCAATCCCAACTCCCAGGATGGGGTCATTCTCTATCAGCGGGGGAGCCGCACCCGAAAACGCACTCGATGCTTTGTTAGATGAACTTAAAACATTCTCAAAGCCCATAGCACAACAACAGCAGCAGCAGCAACAACAACAACAACAACAACTACTACAGCAGCAACAACAGCTGTTGCAACAACAACTTCAACAGCAACAAAATATGGAAGTAAGTTGTCCAACAACACAATTATCAACTAAGTTATTTTAATATTCCTCGCGCCTAATGTGTTTTTATCACTAATTATGTAATAATTAAGATAATCTTTATAAAAACCCAAAAATCATGTTTTCATCTGATAACGTCTTATAAATTGATGAACGCCGGCTGCACGTACGAAAAAGTATGACTCATTTATCACGTACATTTGAGCCGTGCGTGCAAGCGAGAGCGCGCAACAAGCGATAGAGAGGCACGATCGGCCTAAGCGTGCAAGCCAAGCTCACTATACTTCTCAAACTGCACTTCTCAAACGTGCAAAGCAAGCTCACTATACTTCTCAAACTGCACTTCTCAAACGTGCAAAGCAAGCTCACTATACTTCTCAAACTGCACTTCTCAAACTGCACTTCTCAAACGTGCAAAGCAAGCTCACTATACTTCTCAAACTGCACTTCTCAAACGTGCAAAGCAAGCTCACCATACATACTTGAATTAACGAGTGCAAATAAACGTGAATTTATCGAAAAAATTGTAATTTTCAATTAACTCCTTCTTTGTATTATACAAAATAATGATAATTCAGTGATAATAATTCAATTCAAACTTCATAAAAATATGCAATTTTTTATCAATGTTTTCTTATGATGTTATCACGAAAATTAACGTCCGTAAACCGACTTTACAGACAACCAATTTTTTTTTTATTTTTATTAGTTCTAGGAGATGTGTCAATTAAGAAAATACCAGTATATGTTTTAAGTCGTGAAGGCTGTCTCAAAAGAATTAGACCGAACACATTAATGGCGGACATAGCAAGTCAACGATGCTGATAAAGACTATATATTCTTTATGAGGTCTACCACACCAACTTCTGCTTTTTACATACATTCTCGCACAAACCTAAAATACGAGGGCTGCTATTTATATTTCGGGAACTGGCAACACTAATGTCAAAAGCTAAAATCTGGCAACACCACAATAAAATTTGACATTTTTTTTTTTGGCATAAACGTACTCACAAAGTTTTGATGTGCAATTGCTATTTGTTTTGTTTACAGTGAGTTAAGAAAAGCAATTTGGCCAAAAAATGGAAATTTCAAGAGAAGGTTTTCGTTGGATTATTTTTCACAACTTTCGACGTGGATTATCTCAACAAGAATGTGTCAGTGAACTCAGTTCTTTGTATGGCGATAAAGCACCATCAAAAACCACAGTATATCGCTGGTATAGTGAATTCAATCGTGGTCGTAGTTCGGTCGCCGATGAATTCCGTGAAGGTCGTTCAAAATCGGTTGTTGTGCCCAAAAACATCGATGCAGTGCGTGAACTGATAATGCAAGATCGTCATGTGACATATCGTGAGATAGAGGCATCCTTGCACTTCAATACATTCGATTTTGCATGAACACTTAGCTGGAAGAAACATTTGCTCTTGTTGCTACCTCATAATTTATCAATTAAAAAGTTCGACCGTGGCGCTTCAAAAGACGTGTATAAAATGTATTCGTGACAGGTGACGAATCATGGATATATGCGTATGAGCCGGAAACAAAACAGCAATCGACCGTGTGTGTATTCCAAGACGAGCCAAATTCAACAAAAATGTTCTTCGTGGAAGAAGCACAGCGAAGCAAATGATCGCCTGTTTCTACGGCCGAATGGGTCATGTGTCCACTTGAGCAACGTAGGACGGTCAATTCTGAGTGGTACACGACCATTTGTTTGCCGGAAGTCTTCGGAGAAATTCGTAAAACCAACTGCCAAAGACGAATCATTCTCCATCATGACAATGCGAGCTCTCACACATCTCGTCAAACAAGTGCATTTTTGAGCAGTCAAAACATCGAATTAATGACTCATCCTCCGTACAGTCCTGATTTGGTACCCAATGACTTCTTCTTGTTGCCGAGTATCAAAGCTAAACTGCGTGGTCAACGATTTGCGAGCGCCGAAGAAGAAGTTGAAGCGTTCAAAAACCATGTTTTGGAGGTGTCTCAAGTGGAATGGAAAAACTGCTATGACAAATGGTTTGAACGAATGCAAAAGTGTATTGATCATCAAGGGGAATATGTATTTTGAAAAACAATGAAGCCATTTTCATTTAAAAATGTTTGTTATTATTTGCTATTCCCGAAATATAAATAGTACCCCTCGTACCTTTGTCCCTTTGGGTTCAGCTTGCAATACCAACATTGTCAGTTCCCGAAATATAAAGAGGTACTCTCGCATAGCTTGACACCTCGACTATAGCTACTATGTATATCTATCTGAATCCTGTATGAAAAAAATAAATAAATAAGAGGTTCCACTAACGAATGGGGATCATTGAATTTGAAGTCAGATGCGTCAACTACTTTTGTCCATAGAACTCTTCAACATAAACATTTTTAACATTTTCAACACTATTTCTAACATACTATTTAGGAATAGCAATGATTTATTGCAACGATTTAAGGAAAAGTTCAAATATATTCATACGAATGTATTAATTGCTTAGGTTAGCGAGTTAGGATTAGAGTCCCCTACAAACGCAGCCCCATTAACGTTTTGTATACTATTCACACACTAGCTATCAAAATCAAAGAAAAGTATCAAATTGACCATGATTTAAAAAGTATGGCTCCCATACAAAAACACTCTTAATTTATTTTGTTGTATAGAACATGTTTGAACTAAAGCAATTATTTTTTCAGGTTTGGTACCTTGATTATAACCTAATTGCAGTCCATATCATCTTGAAATTTGGCATGGTTGTTATTTGTGGGCAGAGGCTTCACATATATATTAATGAGCGTGCCCTTTCAAATCTTATGAATAGACCCCATAGAAATCACCAACCAATTTTGGGTTTTGGTATGAAAATGTGCTGTTAATGTCAGATTCAAATTTGGTATGGAGATTTTTTAAGTACAGGTGTATCATATACAAATTACCCACTTTGATGGATGCCCCAATACACTATTCACTTCTGCGATTTTTTTTTTTTAATGAAAAACTTGTGTATTACTGTCTGTCTGGATGTTTTTGTGCATTATATAAAAAAATTTTGTTGAGATATCTGGCTAAAATCCGGTATTGATTCTTATTTTGGTCCTAACCGCATAGAATATCCATATCAGCATGCCACACCCTCTTTTAGGTTTACTGAATTACAGTTGATATCTATTTGATTATGGTGGCTTCTAACGGATGGTATTATATAACTACTATACGCGACTTCAAATTTCGTGTGAATTTTAATATTTTTTCATGTTAAATATTTTAGGGGTAGGCCCCAACAAAGTTATCAGCTGCAAATTGTGAATGGTATTTAAGCTTCGCTTCCACCGAAGTTAAGTCGTGAACACACGACTGCTCCATTCTTACTTGTTATACCATTAGCACACAGCAGTATGTCTGAAAGTTTGTAATGCATTAAAGGAGGCATCGTATGCCCCATATATATTCTTGATCAGCTCGACGAGACGAGTCGATCTAGCCATGTACGTCTGTCTGTCTGTCCCTCTGTATGTTGTAAAATTTAAAAATCAATAACAACCGCTTCATATAAATTTACAAATGGGCGTGTCCCGCCCACTTTTTAAAGTACTCACATACAAACCCACAGCTCACTTGCATTCAATTTCAATTTCAACTTTAAATTCGATATGGTGGCATCTTAATGCATATCTACTAGTGGGCGTGTACCGTCCACTTTTTGGGGTAGCATCTATTTAAACGAAGATACATATATATATATATATATATATATATATATATATATATATATATATATATATATATATATATATATATATATATATATATATATATATATATATATATATATATATATATATATATATATATATATATATATATATATATATATATATATATATATATATATATATATATATATATATATATATATATATATATATATATATATATATAATACCGCTCGTGTTATATAATTCTAAATTAAATGTGACACACAAATAGTTTTCTAATTGCTTTTTATAAAAATACGCTACTTTCGAGCACTCCCAAAATGAAACGTATTAAGCACATTTAATTACCTGATTCATATTTTTTCTCTTTGCAGTTACGCCCCGACGATTCCGCCTCGGATGAAAGCGCCCAGGCGGCAGTGCAAAGCACCGTTACCACACAGATATCACAGGCACGCCTCTACACCGAAACCAATGTCCAAAATGTACAGCAACAACCACAACCACAACCACAACAACAACCACAACAACAGCAGCAGTTTATCACAAACAATGTTGTTGTTTCGGTTGCCACCGGAGGCAGCGCCAGCGGTGGTGGTAGTAGCGGTGGCGGCAAACCTCCTGTGCCAGATCGCAATGCTGATCTGATAACAAAGGTCGGCAACAAGCGCATACCGCCACCGCCGCCGCCGCGCACTAGCTCGCGCAGTCCGTTGGCAAGTCCGACAAGTCCGAATGTGCCACAAAATGTTGTCATCAATGCAAACAATAAGGCGGCAACAGCGACAGCGGCAGCGGTGCTTGCGGCGGCCAATGATGCCGCTGCCGCTGATTCTAGCGGTGACAATTCGAGCAGCAACGAATCTGGCAACGATCAAGTACAGCGTCAGGTATCACTTGAAATGCGACATCAGGAGCTGCTCAAAAAACAAAAGATGCTGCAGGAGCAGTATCAACGTCTACAACAGATGAGCAAGCTGCCTTCGGTCGATGTGACCTGCTCGGATGGTACATTAAAGAAGCTTGGCAGTGAATCGAATATACAACAAAAGATCAATGCGCTCAGTTTGGCAGCGGTGTCGACGATGTCAACTGTACGTGCTGGTAGTGGTGTCGTCGTTGATAATGGCGATGCGGCGAGCGAGTCATCTGTTAGTGGTAGCGGTGGCTTAGCGGGAGGCGTAGGAGCAAGCGCAACAGCTTCATTGGGTACAAGCAAATCAGCGACAACCACAAAGCAGGTCTATGAAACGGAAATACTTTAACATAATCTGAAGCTGATGTGGAAGGAAACCAAGATTGATATTTAAACTCGTGCATTTCGACAAGAATAATCTATCTACGAGTATGTGGAATAACGTAAAAGAGGAGTGGCATTTTAGTAGCCATATATTCACCAAATTACATTTCCATATACTACATACGAGTATAGTATACACACTCACAATTTAGTTGGAATCTTGCTGGATTCTTTATTAAGCACGCACATTTGCGGCACACTGAGCGATACAGTAAAGAATGCCATCAATTAATTCATGCCCTATTGCCATTCAAAATTGCAATAGCATTAATTGTTTAACAAAAAAATTTGGTCAAATTTATTGAATAAAAACGCAAACAGAAAATGTAGAAAAAGTAGTAGTAGAAGAAACAAAAAGAAGAAAAAAAAAAATAGCAGACACAGAAAACCAAAATTAATATTGTATCATTGTCTAATATTAAGCTGGAATGGTTCTTATGTGTTAAAAAAAAAAAAATAATAATAATTGAAATAAGAGAAAGAACAAGCCAATAACAATAATTTCATAATTGAGATAACTGATGATGCCACAGGATGAGATAAAAACCCAATTCAATGGTATATCTCGATTAAGTTCATATATATATATATATATTATATATATATATATATATATATATATATATATATATATATATATATATATATATATATATATATATATATATACATATTAAAAATTAATCGCACAAATACATACATATATACACTCACATAATACAAGACTTCACATAATACAAGACTTCACGATTTTATCTATTACCCTATTATAATTATTACGAAGAAGAAGAAGAAGAAGACGAAAAAAAAATCAATAATAACACTTCTAGTCCTGAAAAGTGTTCCACTTAGACGTGCTGTACTTTGTTTTTAAATAAAATGCAAACGGATACGAAGTTCACCAATAATTTTATTGCGTTCGAAAGGTCATACATAAGGATACAATAGGATTGTTTATGAAAAATTATTTCCCGGCTATGTTAACCGTGACTACTATTACGTAGTAACTTGACTCTTTTTTGACACATTTCCGATGACACTTTGCAGATTGACGAGATGTAATGTAACTGATGTGGTGATGCATTGAACTTACCATTTTTATGTTCGATTTGGATTTCAAGATCCGAAGTTCGATGACATGTTCTTTCGTGTAGCGTTGCCTAACTAAAATCCTGTAATGTAACAATGCCATATAACCATATAACTTATCAAAAAAAAAAAGTCATTAATGCATAATGTCTAAATGGAACACTCTTTATATACATATATATCTATGTATATACATATGTATACATTTATATGTATTTGTATGTACAGTAGTCCTGAGCGAAATTTAAAAAAGTTTCCGAATCGAATTGTAATAGTGCGCTTAAAGTTGCTATTTGTTAATACGAATTCAGAGAAATTTTTTTTTTTTTAAATCGGACAATATCTTTCGTTCGCGCATCGCAATCAAAGTTTACTAATTTAAAGAGAAATTGTATATTATCATTTATACTTCGTAAATGATGTCCGATCGTGCTCTTTCGCGTGCGAAACAGACAAAAGTATATATATGGATCTTCTTTGCACTCATTGGTCTATGCATATTCTGGCTTGTCGCCTGACGAAACAGCGTTGCTCTATCAGATAACTTTCAATTCGTTCTCATTTTGAGTCGCATAATTCACTCATTAACTTGTTTCACTTTAATAAGTTATAAATATTTTATTGATGTCTCTTACACGTAAGAACATACACTGCCCATTTTTTTGGTGCACCAAAACCGCTGCTGACAAATTTTCTGCCCACTAATGCCGACATTGTTAAATGTTGGCACGAAGTGAGGTACTATATGACAGTAGAATCTACTGCTGCCAGTTCTGGTCAAAAATGGAGCTTCACAGCCGTGGCAAACACTGTAGCTTATCAAATTGAGTCCCGCTATTCCAAGGCTTCGATTCCAGCTGTTTCCCACACAAGAGTCTTTCGAAAGATCAAATAGCTGCACGATCAATACTACGCACTTCGTAAATCTTATTCAAATTATTGATGATAAGGATGATTCCGACTTTCAGTCCCCACGCCCTTTGTCTTCTCAATCAGGTTGTTCAAAAACTTCACAGATGCGACTGTCACTTCCAGCAACTGCTTTGATCGCTTTGGAGTGTGTCTGACAGAGCCACAGCTGCTATTACTTCTAGCATACTTAAATATGTAGGTCTTATTACTGATAGTGATAAATCTCTTATTGGAAAGAAAAAGGTAGATTGAAAGTTACCGCATCGGAGAAGGTAATGGGTCAAATGAACGGTCCGATGTGCATGTACTTCGATGTCAGGATGGACGACACGTTAGTCTTGATTGAAAAAGGATGCAAACGATACCAAACTGTACAAAAGGAAGAACACATTTCGGTAATTGAGGAACCAGGCTCAAAGTACATTTGTCATTTAGTTCCTACCACAAAAAGTGGAAAAGACACATCAATATGCATTGTAGACTACTTTGAAGAAAGTGGAATAGATTCATCTAACATTGTAGTGATTGGGTCTGATGGCACTTCAACAACAGGCTGGGAAAATGGAGCAATGCGTTTAAAGAGACCATTGCAATGGGCTATCTGTCTCTTTCATTTCCATGAGTTACCTTTGAGGCATCTTGTCGAATCACTTGATGGGAAAACCACTGGGCCTCAGTCTTTCAGTGGTCCCCCCCGCAAACAGCTGGCACAGTGCGAATCTTTGCATATCGAAGTTTTTCAGAGCATTGAGTGCTCTCTTCCACAAATAGTTGACGATAAAAACCTAAGTAAAGATCAGAGATACTTACATGACATTGCTACTGCCATTGATGCTGAATCTTGTTGCCAGACCTAGCAAATCGAGATCCGGGATCAATATCACACTCTCAATGGTTGACAATTGCAAACAGGTTTCTGGTGTTGTACATTTCCCTGCGAAAACCATCTGATAACCTCATTCAGATTGTAAAATACATTCTTGCGGTATACGTACCTCTGTGGTTCGAAATCAAAACTAAATCTTCGATAGTTGACGGGCCGAAACATATTTTAGAATGTATTAAAAAATGTAGAAACTTAGCTTCCACTGTTCGGGCAGTAGTTCATAAAGTCATCTAAACAAACGCCTTCTTTGCTCATCCAGAAAATATTCTTCTCTCGATGGTAGTTGATGACAGAGAGCATGTCCGAGAGCTCGGACTTAATCGAGTTCTAAAAACCAAAGAAGTTCCCGTAAAGGGCAAAAATGTTAGAAACTTTTTTGGTTCCCAAAGTAAATTTTGAAGCGAATGTATATTACCTGTACCCCACTTCTGGCAAGTCTTTCTTCCAATACAATTTCACAATTAATAACTAGTAAGAACAAACCTTGAACATAAATTTGGCAGATATTCCATGCCACACTCAGGCTGTGGAGCGCTATGTTAAAGTGCACGGGCTCGATAGACGTGATGGGTTCATAAGAGCAACCCTCACCTCTCGTGCCACCATGCCTAAATTTGATACTAAAACAGAGTTTGCTATTCCGAACTAATTTTTTTTTGGTTGGTTGGGAAGAGTGTGGGTGGAACTCGCGGTGCAGCCACTTTCCCGTGGTGAGTTCTGAGCCGTCCAAAAAAAGGCGGGCGAAGAGCTGCACAGAAGGGAACGGGGAGGGTACTTTTTGTCCCAAGGTTGTCTTTTACAAAAAATTTTGATAAATAAATCAATGTTCACACTGATTTACATAGCCAACAATTCTGGATATTTTAAACTAAAAACGGCATTTCTCATTTTCCGGGGGGGGGGGGGGGGGGGGTTTGGATGTGTAGAGGGCTAGCATTTTTTTTGTAGTGTACCACAAGTTAATTCTATCTATCTATCTCTTAAATTAGTAAACTTTGAATGCGATGCGCGAACGGAAGATATTGTCCGATTTCAAAAACTTTTTTTCTTCTGAATTCGTATTAACAAATAGCAACTTTTCCGCACTATTACGATTCGATTCGGAAACTTTTTTGGTTTTCGCTCCGGTCTAATGTACATATATTATGTATTACTTTAAATTACTAATTTAACTACTTATGTTACCCTTTTGTTTTCAAAATCCACTAGCTACTTAAACATTTTCTACATCTAGATATGACTTTACGTGTTAATTGCTTCGAACACACATCACACTACAAGTAAGCGACAATTTTTTATCATCCCATATGGCATTTTTTTGAAACCCGAATACCTTTTTAATGTTGCAAAAACCATATTAGTGGTATTCCCTCAATTGATTAAACTTCGTAAACTGATTCTTCTTTACGAAATTGAGGGAAGGTACCGGTTTGACAGATTTGATTATTTTGACTCTGTTAAAATAAAGCTGTTAGTATCATCTGAAGCGGTTAACGGCCGACGGTCATTGCTAAAGTTGTAAACAAAGGAAGGCAGTTTTGCGTTTACATATCTCTACACTTAAATGCTGCCAAAAGAATTTTAAATTATACAATATAACATTTCACTATTAAATAATCAACAAAACACATTGTACATACTGTTTCCGCCATCATTTTCAGAAGAAAAGTAAATGTACCATAAACAAAAACCAGAGTTGCTATCTTTTCTCTGCACGTGATGTACAAGTAGGTAACCATACTAAAATCACATTTAAAAATTAAAAGAATCAGCCAAATAGTTGATACTTTTGGTTTTCATTTTGTATGCATATTTAAACGGTAATAGGACCAAACCCTCATTTGATTAAACTTTGTAAACTTCGTCAACCGAATATTTTTGGTCCAATTACCAATTCAATTTTCTAAATGATGGCGGAAGAAGTATGTACAATCTGATTTGATAATTAATTCGGGATATAACTCATCGGTGCTTGCATTTGTTGCATATATGCAAGCTAGTGTACTTGTAATTGAAAGAGAAAAGTTCACTTCTGACGATACTAACATCTGTCAACGAAATAATCAAAACAGGCAATCAAATCTGTCAAAAAGTGCCTTACCTCAATTTCGTAAGAAAGAATCAGTGTTTGAAATTTAATCAATTGAGGTAATACCACTAAAGTTTAATCCAATGAGGGAATAGCCACATTATTTTTTAGCCTTAACTCCATCTATAGGTTTTATACTATTGTATACCATTGTAGCTGAAATTTTTTATGATTATATTCAATATATGGGTTCAAAAATAAGTATACTCTCTAATACCAATTAAAAAAAAATAATTTAACTTCTAATACTCTCTACACGCACATAAACGTTCGAGTAGATAGCGTGTGCTAATTTTTCAATGAGGAAAAAACCCGTTTTTTACAAAACATGTCTCAATAGAAAACAACACTGTCTTTGCATGGAGCTCACTCCTTTAATAGGATAATTCTAACAAGTGTGCAGAATATTTATACAATGACCGCATGCCGAGTAAAAATTTCGAACTCATTGGGCATAACTAAAACATCCATACGAGTATAAAGCCTACATACAGAATTTCAGGTTGATATTAATTCTAATGATATACTTTTTTATACCATTCACACATAGTGTGAATCTGTTTGGCTGAAAGTTTGTAATACATTAAAAGGAGGCGGCATCCCAGATTCCATAAAGGAGAATATATTCTTGATCAGCTCGACGTGACGAGTCGATCTAGCCATGTGTGTCTGTCTGTCTGTCTGTCTGTCTGTCTGTCTGGATGTTGTTGTGCATTTTTGGCTATCATTTTTTAAGATACCCGGTTGTAAGTCTGCACATATGCTTCTTTTTAATGCAGTTTAGTAGTGTATCAAAACTGATATAACACGCCCACTTTTTAGGTTAACCCCCCATATAAACCACCCCCTTACTTTCGACTTTTTGTATTGAAATTTTATTGCTGTAAATATCACCTTAAAAATTTACATGGTGGCTTCCTATAATTGGGTGTGATCCACTCACTTTTTGAGGTGGCACCCATACAAACCACACGCCCACTTTCGCGCTTATATCAATGGTCGTGATTCCTCACATTTTGAGTTAGCTCCCATACAAAGCCCACTTTTGAGTTTTTGTATGGAAAACATTTTTATTTGCAGTCAATTTGACTAATGCTTCACATAAATTTCAAGCGTCATGTCGCGTCCACTTTTAGGGGAAGCCTCCATAGAAACTTACCGCCCAATTTTTGAATTGTCTATGGCAACTTTCTGATTATAGTAAATATCAACATAAAATTTAATATAGAGTGGCAACTAATGGACGAGCGCCTCACATATATGTAGATAAATAGATGTGATTTCTTCATTTTTTGGGGCAGTTCCATGCACACCCATCACCCACTTTTGGGATTTTTTATGAAAAATTCTATTATTTCAGGCAAAATCAACTTGACATTGGACATGGTGGCTTCATATAGACGGACACTTCGCATAGTTAGGCTACACCAAACTTGAACCCCCGTTTAGGTTGCTAGATTTAACAAATATCTACCTAAATTCACAGCTGAAATTTCATGTGAATGGTATTAAAACTTCGCTACGAACGATGTTTACGTTTCTTCTTGTTTAATATTGCCGTATGTTTATATAGTGGTAATCTTGGATATTAATTATGGGATCCCGTATAATTAATTTTTTTGTCAAAATTAATTAATTATAAGGAGTAAAAATGGATTATTTAAGTTGTCGGTCGCACTTTACTATTTATTCTCTATACTTGTAAAAACAAGAGCTGGTTTCATTATTGGCTGATTAACAAAGAATGTTGTTAACTTGACAGTTTTAGGTGTGACAGTAAACTATTTACTATAGTATGCTGTATAGTTTCCCAATTTTTTTTTCTTTTTTCTAAATTTTTCTAAATTTTTTCGTCAAACATTACAATATAAATTTTAACTGCGTACCTGCTTCTGATCGTTTATTGATAATGGTGTCGATTGACTATCATTCGTATCAAGTCGATTCGATCGTTAGCGTCAAATTCACACTGCGGTGTTTAAACATTTTATTATTTATTTAATCAATTTGGTTTTTGTTTTTTTTTTCAACAGTATGAAAATCATTTTTGAAATTGAATATTTGTTATGCTAGAGAATACAATATTTAATAGGCTAAGCTTTTGAAAATATTTTTGTGTTCAATAACATTTTTTATGAGATATTTATGCACTAAATCAATTGAAATTTAAAACTTATTATAAATGTGTACAATATTAAATTGTCAGCAGTAGCTTAATTGCGAAAAAAGGAAACGAACACACACACACACACACGCAGACACACATTTTGACATTTATCATTAATAAGTACATCACTGATGATTTTATGTGTATTTAATTTTGTTTAATAGCATATAGGATGGCATTTGGAAAAGAGAAATGAAATTAATAATATTACTCTTATTATAAGTATATGTGTATATGGGGTGTGTACAGATATTTTAAAATTGTGTGTGTGTTTTAAGATTGGTTGCAAACCAACAAAAGCATAAAAACCAAATTTCAAGTAATTACCATTACGTCCATACCGTCTTATGACCTTTGTTCTTGAGTAAACTGATTTTTTTTCTTTATAAAGAAATTGGTCGAATAATAATGTTTTTTGAATGTGATTTAATTTAAAAAGTAATTGTAAGTACAGGGTGTCTCAAAAGAAAGTTCACATTTGATTTGCTGACTGCGTGAACGCAACTATTCCGAGGAGCGCGGGAGGTATGTCAATCGGTAGCCCAGCTTTTGGGAATTTAGTCGCTATGGAGCGTTTCTCGGGAGCCGACCGGGCCGTGCGTTGTGCGTACGTGAGTTTTACAAAAACGTTAATTCAGCGACTGTAGGGCATGCGCCAAGCCCTCGACTCATTGGAAAATGGTTCGAGAAGTTTGAAGAGACCGGTGCAACGCTTTATGGAACGTTCCAAAACGTAGACAGTGTTATTCAGTCTGTTGGTGACAACCCGGACCTTTCGATTCGGAAGCGTGCTGTTGCTTTAAACGTGCATAGATCATCATTGTTCCGCATTTTTAGCAACTTCACACACGTCGAACAGGTCTCTACCACAACTTCATGAAATTTTTCCTGTCAAATTGATCTCCAGGAGTGGTGACATAAATTGGCCTCCACGAAGTCCCGATTTAACCAATCTATGGACTTTTTCTTGTGGGGTTACGTCAAATCTAAAGTTTACGGCAACAAACCGACTTCCCTGGCACAATTAAAAAAATATCCGTTACGAAATGGCAGCCATCACGGAGAATACCTGCCGAGCCGTCATAGGAAATTTTAGTGCTCGATTAAATGCCGAATGCCGTGAACGCAACGGTTTACATTTGGACAATATCATTTTTAAGAAATAAATTCCCAAAGTGTGTATTTTAATATGTAATAAACATTTTTTCAATAAACTACTTACTTTTTATACCATTCACACATAGTGTGAAATGGTATTAACAGTTTGTCTGAAAGTTTGTAACGCATTAAAGAAGGCATCGTAGATCCCATAGAGTATATATTCTTGATCAGCTCGACGAGACCAGTTGATCTAGCCATATCCGTCTGTCTGTCTGTCCGTCTGTATGTTGTTGCGCATTTTTTGTGGACCAATTTGAATGCTATCTAGTTGAAGTTTTGCACATACACTTCTTTTTATTGCAGTTTATTAGAGTGTCAAGATTGTCCCGCCACGCTCACTTTGTGGGGTAGCCCCCATACAATTCCACCGCCCACTTTTTTTGCATGAAAAATTCTTTTATTGTAGTCAATATCAACTTAATAATTGACATGGTAACTTCTAGTGGTCGGATGGTTGACATATACATTAATGGGCATATACATATGTACATGTACCGCCCAATATTTGGGGTAGCCTCCATACAAACCTACTGCCAACTTTTGACTTTTTGTATAAAAACTTCTTTATTAAGTCAATATTAGGTTGAAATGCAATATGATACCTTTTTATGGTCAGCCGCTTTACATAAATAGACTAAAGGTTGTGGCCCGCTCACTTTTTAGGGTAGCCCCCATACAAACCTACAGCCCACTTTTGACTTTTTGTATGAAAACTTCTTTATTAAAGTCAATATTGGGTTGAAATGCGAAATGGTGCCATTTTATAGACAGCTGCTTAACATTTACAGACTAATGGGCGTGGTCCGACCACCTTTTTTTTTAAATTTATTTATTTTGATAATTAGGTTAGTTGACTTAATAAATAGAAGTACAATTCAGTTTTGATCTAATGCTAGTCTCTGATCGAGCTCTCGGGCAATAATAAATTTTATGGGTAGGTTTTCTTTTAAAAAAAAATATGTTTAATTATGTACTAAATACTAAGTATAGTAACAAGAAATTAAATCGCAAGAGAAAAATTTAACAAAAAAATTTGCATCGATAGTAAGTGTAAATTTAAGATAAAAAAGGGTTGAGAAAGGTAAGAGGGACAGGGGACCAGGGTTATTCAGACTGAACATCAATATTACTAAGCCACCAGAAATACTTTCTTGATGATATTTGTGCTTTTTTATCTCTGTTCGATATCGAGGTATCAAATCGCTTGTTTTCTACCGTCAATATATTTGACTGTATCAACTTCTTATTCGCTCTCCTCAAAATGTGGTTTATGATTGGATTGCCATTGGGTCTTGAATGTAACCTCTTTTATCTAAATGGAGGAATGCTGCGGGAGGCACAAATCCATTAAGAATTGCTCGTTCGAAGTAGAGGTCGCTTTCATAAAATGGAGCTTTAATAAAGTTGTTGTGACTATCTAGGCATCGGCAAATATGCCTTCTGGTTAGATTTATGACTTGGTTATCTATTCTTATAATATTTGCTGCATTGTATAGTTTGTTGTTAGAATGGTATTTTATGAAGTTGCTGTCTGGGGTTCTGTACAATGAAGTGCAGGCTCTTAGAATCCTTCAATCCAATAGTCTTAGACTCTTCTCCATGTATGACGGGGAGATTAAGAACCAGATTGGGCAACCATATATAATTATTGGTCTGATGACTGATTGGTATAATAATACTTTGACATTGCTATTTAAGATTTTGGAGCTGAATGCTTTTTTGTAAATCTGATAGGCAGCCATCGTTTTGGAAATTTGCAAATTTATGTGGTCGTTGAAGTATAGGAATTTATCAAAATGCACCAACAAGTATTTGACCCCATTAGCAAGGGGTATGGGAACGTTGGAAATGTTGGAAAAAATTTTGAATCCTCTCCAATTTTTCCTGACATTGTGATTGCATTTAACAACTGGGAGACGAAAGAGGATAATTTCGCATTTGTTAATATTTATCTTAATGTGCCAATTCAGTGCAAAGTCTGCTACAGTATTGAAACTTTTTTGTAGGTTTCTGTTAATATTGGCAATTGTGCTGTCTGCATTATAAATCACGATATCATCCGCATAAGCTATAATATGATGAATGATATATGATCAATAATAAGTAGGTCGTGGATAAAAAGGTTAAATAAAGCTGTTGCATTTACGGTGCCTTGCTGCAGACCATTGATTACGTGAAACTCAGAGGTACTTGTCGAGCCATTTATATGAACCACGTCATTTATATGGCCCGACCACTTGTTGGGGATAACCCCCATACAAACCCACCGTGCAATTTTTTATTTTTTATGAAAAAAATTCTTCATTTTTATCAATATTAGCTTGAAATTTGATTTTGTGAATTTAAGTGTACAATCATATACATATACAAATTCATATACATATACAAATTAGCGTGTCCCGCCCAATTTTTGAGGTAGTCCCATATAAACCCACAGCTCAGTTTTATGCATTTGTATGGCAAACGTCAATATCAACTTGAAATTCGATATGGTGCCATCTTATAGACGGACGATTTATACACATCTACTAGTGGTTGTGTCCCGCCCACTTTTTGGGGTAGCCCCTATTTAAACCCCATACTTTTATGTATTACAATACTATTCCAAATTTCGTGTGAATGGTATTAGAGCTTCGGTTCAATCGAAGTTAACGTTTTTTCTTGTTTTTTTTTTTTATCGATTTTTTTAATTGTGAACTTTCTTTTGAGACACCCTGTACAATATTTTTGAATGCCATTTACGTTGGAGCAGTACAGTGTGTGTGCCATACTTTTACAGAAAAGTACATAAAAAAATGAAATTAAATACAAACAAATTCAGATGTAAAATCGTTTAGAATTACGCTCTTTAAATATAAATCAAAAACAAAAAAAAAAACAAAAAACATGTTTTAAAATCACACACGTAGTACATTCATACATAGACAATTTTTTCAATTATTATTTAAATATTAAAAATTAGCAAACTTTGGCTGCTTAGAAAAAAGAAAACAAAAAGAAAAAAAAAACAACAACTAAATTGAATAAATAAGAGATAAACAAACTTACAAAGCTGAATTCAAGAGAAATAAGCATAAACAAAACAAACAAAAAAAAAAACAAAAAAATTAAATGATCAAATAAATAAATAATAAAAATACCATTTTTTACATACATACATAAAACATATATAAATTCGATTACCTTGGTATGGCAAGTGAGACTGATAGTTCTACGTAGCTCATCAATAGTATGTATTTTTGTTGGTATGTAATTAGTTAATTTGTTGCACCAAAACAAAAAAAAAAAAACAAAAAAACAAAAATTATTAAAAAATATATATAAATATATATATATATATATATATATATATATATATATATATATATATATATATATATATATATATATATATATATATATATATATATATATATATATATATATATATATATATATATATATATATATATATATATATATATATATATATATATATATCTATATATATATATATATATATATATATATATATATATATATATCTCTCTCTCTCTCTCTCATACTCATACTCATACTCATACATATATACATACATACATATACATACATACATACTATATATATATATATATATATATATATACTCTCTCTCTCTCTCTCTCTATATATATATATATATATATATATATATATATATATATATATATATATATATATATATATATATATATATATATATATATATATATATATATATATATAAACATAGATTTACATATGAGAAAAAAACTAATTGAAAAAGACAAAGAAAACGAAATAAATTTAAATGGGAATCTATAAAAAGTAAAACTAAAAGAAAAAAAAAAACAACAAAACAAAAAAAAAAATCGTTCGAAACAATTTTTAATTAAATAAATTTTATGAAATTTAACAAGAAAGCAAAAGCGAACATATTTCAAACTCATTGAACAAAATTCATATTGTATGTAGTTAATTTCACATGCATTAGTTAAAAAAACCAAAAAAAAAAACCTTTTTTTTACAAAATATATTTAAGTATGTATATTAATTGTTTACAATCGCTTTATAAAAGACAACAACAAAAGAAGAAGAAGAAGAAAGTAGTATACATAGAATCGTAAAAAAACATATACACATATATATTGTGACAACATTTTTTCCAAAGTATTACATTACATTTTCATACAATTAAATTTGAATAATGTAATTGCAAAGCATAACAAAAACAATACTTACATTCCAATTTGTCATAGAAAAATAAATAAACAAAAATACAACAAAATCCAAATATGTTAAACTAAAATGAATGGGTTAAAATTCATAGCACCAACTACAAAGACACATTAAAAACCACACTCCAGACTCCAAACACCTACGAAAAAATATCAAAAGAAGTAGTTAAAAAAAAAACAAAAAAAAAAAAAATCATTTGTAATACAGAAAATGGCAACGAAACAGAAAAGTATTTGTGGCCAATTGGATTTTATATAAATAGCCTATTGGTCGACGTAGAGTATCAAAACACAAGCGAAATCAAGATGGCGGCGATTGGTATTGCATAAATGTGAAAGCGTAAAGAAGACATAACTCTAGTAAAACAAAAAACAAAACAAAAAAAAAAAAAACAAACGAAACAAAACGAAACAAAACAAAACAAAAAAAAAAAACCAAAAATTAGGTGTTGGTACTATGTGTAATTAACACTTTAAAAGCACTACAGATACGCTCATACAATCACACTCACACACATTCACTCACTGACACAAGTGCAATAAGAATATTTATAAAATCGAAAAGAATAAATGAAAATTTATGTTTAATCAAAAAAAAAAAAAAACTTGATTTTTTTTTTTTCAAATAGTAAATTAAATTTGTTTACCCTGTAATTACAGGGTGGTTCATCTACACTTTGAATTTTGAACTACGTGCTTACGAATTGTTGAGAGTCGTTTACTACCAATCTTCCGCTTGAGGATTTTGCATCGCCTCCGTTTTAGAAATACTCAAAACTTGCTCTGTGGTTTTCGTGACAAATATCATGTTTTCGGATTTTTACCTCGGACTTTATGTCAGCAAGCAAAACTTTTGGTTTGGTGCACTGAAAATCCATTCCTGCTCGAGCCATTCTGTGGCCAAGAAACGCACTTTTGACAAAATCTTTGTATGGCGAGGAGTGACGCCAAGCTATTTGACTTTTCTAACCAACTTGGAGACGTTGAAGCGAACAATGCCGTCGATAGAGAAGAAGTATTTTTACAACCACTAATTGATGATGGATTGTAATAGATGAAAAAGCTGAAAAATAAACTAGAAACAAGAAAACGCGTGAACTTCGCTTGAACCGCAGCTCTAATACCATTCACATGAAACTTTTAAATTATATTGTATTGTAAAACATAAACGTGGGGCGAGTTTGTTTAGGAGCTACTCCAAAAAGTGCGCGGTACACGCCCATTAGCATATGTGTGTGAAGCGACCATCCATACGAAGTCACCATATCGAATTTCAAGCTTATATTGACTTTAATAAAGAAGTTTTTCATACAAATGCATAAAAGTAAGCGGTGGGTTTGTATGGGGGCTACCTCAATAAATGGGAGGGACACGCCCATTTGTATATGTATATGAAGCGGCTGTCCATCAAAAGCATTGAATTTCAAGCAAACATTGACATTAATAGAGCAGTTTTTCGTATAAATACACAAAAGTGGGCGGTGGGGAGGTTACAAGGTTACACCCATTAATGTATATGTCAAGCATCCGTTCACTAAAAGTTACCAGCTGTTGACGCCATGACGGTCTGGTCTACTGTGGCTAGTCGTAAGCGGGAATTGCAAGGACCAGCCCAGCCAGGCGCGTAATATGAGTTATGCAGCAGCAAATTTTTGGCTTTTTTTCTTCTACCCTATAAGCATAGCGTACGAGGGTTTATAAAGTCTGTGAAATGTATGTAAAAGGCAGATGCATGCGTGGCAGACCCTATAAAGTTTTTATATTTTTTAGCAGCATCGCAAGACCTGTCGATATAGACATGCCTGTCTGTCCGTCCTATTGCCTGTTTGAACAAACGGAGTAAAAGTTAGTGGCTTCATGTTTTGACATTTGGACTATATTTTTCGCTCTTCAGTTAACTAGTACTAAAACAATATGCCAACCCCACTTTAAGGGGTAGCCCCCATTGAAAGATCAATTATCAATTATTAAGTTGATATTGACTACAATAAAAAAGTTTTTCATAGAAAAAGTCAAATGTGGGCGGTGGATTTGTATGGGGGCTACCACAAAAAGTGAGTGTGGCGGGCAAATCTTGACACTCTATTAAACTGCAATAAAAAGAATTGTATTTGCCAATTTTGAACTGGGTACCATAAAAATTGGTACCCAAAAAAAGCACAACAACATCCAGACGGAGATACGGACATAGCTAGATCGATTCTTTTCGTCGAGCTGATCAAGAATATATATACTTTATGGGCTCTATGACGCCTCCTTTAATGCGTTACAAACTTTCAGATAAACTGATAATACCATTGCATACTGTGTGTGAATGATATAAAAAGCTGCTGGCTCCGATGAGCAGGCAGTTGAGTTGTTCACGACCGGTGGCAAAGGGTTGGCAAGATGTGTGCACCAACTCTTATTTATTTATTTATTTATTAATTTAACAACTAACATATTAACATAAAGATGTTGCTTATAGTACTTAACAAAATAATTAAATTAAAATTAAATTAAAAATTAGAATTTAAAATTATTTAATGCATTACGAACAGAATGTATAGGGAGACCTGGAGAGATTCGTTGCATGCATAATTAGTTGTACAAGTGTATAGGTGGAACAATGAGAAGTTTCTAGTAATTCTTGAAATAATAGAGAAATTTAATTGCTCCAATGAATAGGGTGAATAAATATCACCGGAGATAAGTTTCTGGATGAATAAATCACCAAGTATATTTCTATGTTTTTCTAGTGTAGGCAGATTGATTAAATTTAATCGATGTGTATAAGGCGGTAAATTTATACAAGGATTCCATCCTAAATTACGCAAAGCAAAAAGAAGAAACTGCTTTTGAACAGATTCTGACTGTACCTTATAAACTGAGTATTGCGGATTCCAAATACAACAAGCATATTCAAGTGTTGGGCGGACCAATGTAGTAAATAAAAGTTGCTTAACGTATGGATCATTAAATTCCTTCGACCATCGTTTGATAGAGCCAAGCAAACCCATTGCCTTATTACAAATAATATCAATGTGATTAGAGAACAAAAGTTTTGGGTCAAAAGAACGCCAAGGTCATTAATTGAAACTACACGCACCAGCGCAGAGCTTTCGATAAGGAATACAGATAAAATAGGTATTCTACGACAAAAAGTCATTACTTTGCATTTATCGCAATTTAGCATTAGGCCATTACGACGACACCAGCTATGAAGTAGTATATTTAAATCAGATTGTATCAAATCATGGCCCTCAGCACCATTGTAACTCAAACATAACTTAACATCATCTGCGTACATCAGTGTATGGCAGTAAGATATGTTATCAGGCAAATCATTAATGAACAGTACAAATAGAAGGGGTCCAAGGTGACTACCCTGCTGTACACCTGAAAAGACATCAATTCTGTGAGATAAGGTGTTATCAAATACTACACATTGTGAATGGGAATCCAAATAGGATGAGATCCATTTGACTAAAGCTTGAGTAAAACCTAAACATTCAAGTTTGTAAACCAAAATCCGATGATTAACACTAAAATCAGTGTAAATAAAGTCCGTCCGTAAATCACTAATAAAGCGTTTGTTAACCAATGTCGTAAGTTCCATTAGATTAGTAGAAACTGATCTATTTCTAAGAAAACAGTGCTGTGCAGAAGAAAAAAGAGGCTTACAGTAAAATTGTAGTTGATCGGTAATTACCTTTTTCAAAAAATTTAGGAATTGCGCATAACTTTGCAATACCTCTATAATTAGATATATCCGATTTACAGCCTTTTTTAATGGAGAGGAATTATAAAAGATCCTTCCAAATTTTAGGTACTGTACATTCTAAAAGAGATAGTTGAAAAAGGTGTAGTAAAGGATCACAAAGTGAAAATGCACACTTTTTAAGTACAGCTGAAGGAACATTATCAGGACCACAAGAATAGTTAATTTTGATTAGAAGTATTAGAAGATTAGAAGTGTTTAAGTCTTTAAAGATAGTAGGGTTTGGTATATTATGCGCATGACCATTTGAAACAGAAACTTCGCTAAGGGGGTAGCTAGTAGACGAGTAAACTAATTGAAAAAATTGTGCAAACAAATTGGATGCTCCTTGCGAAGAAGTAGCAGTCGAATTGTTAAAGAACATACTCGAAGGATAGGAATACGACGTTCGTTTAGATTTAACAAAACGGAAAAATGATTTTGGGTCATTTCGAATGTTGTTTTTAATTCTAACTATTTAATTTTAGCTATTGTATGATTTTTTATTGGCCGATTGAAAATTTGTACGTGCAACTGCATAACTTGCGTAATTTAGAAAAGTTTTGGTTTTTAATTATTGCTTATAATACCGTGATTTTATGTTTTTTTTCAAATGACACTACTGACGTGTGAACCACGGGGTATTATCGGGACATATCGGTGTAAAGAAAGGAACACATTCATCAAAATATTGAGATAAAACATCATAAAAAACATAACAAGCGCTTTCTATGTCACGGCTATAAAAGAGATTTGACCAATCGGTGTTAAGCAAAAGAGAATTAAGCTTAATAAAGTCAGTTTTTTTTTAAAGCAACGACGCATTGAGCTTGAGTTTCTCTTGCTGCTATATGGCAAATTTAAAACCATTTTCAGAGTTGGGTGGTATTTATCCTCAGGATTGGAAACTGGAAAAGTTCGAGTGACAAAAAAGTTCTATCTGCTATATAGCAGTTAAATATGCTTATGCCGATGAATGCATGCACAACGCCTATCTTCCAATAAAGGAGACATTGCTGCCTGCGCGGACTACCGTGCACTATGGTCCAAAAGTCGTTTTTTTTTTGTTTTTGCATAAAGTCGAAAAATTGAGTTGCAGACTTCAAACTTTGAACATTTTGTTGTTATAGCACGAATAGTGTGAACAAAAATGTTTGGGTCTGTGCGACCACGCCCACTCTTGCCTCCCATACAAACTAATTCGTAATAGTATTAGTATTAAAGTAGTAGTAGTATGACTCTGTATTCAGACAAGTTAGTTATCTTTATTTTAAGACTGAAGTAAATATCTTACATATTAATTTTTGTTTTAAAAATCATCGTCTTCTTCTTCTAGTACTATTGATGATCCTTCGTACAGGTCCTCATCAGCATCAGAATCAGATTGCAAGTCCAATTCTTTTTCAAATGAATCATTGTTTTGGGTAGGCGGCAATTCCAGAAGACTTAAATTTTATGGGTATTACAGAAGTTACAAATAAAGAGCGAACTGAAAGCTGTACATCAGGTGTTTTTGTTTCAAATTTCTGCTTGTATATATATACTTTGAGTCATCAGATCAGTAACTGCAAATTAATTTGAATTTTGGAACTATCCGCTTTAAACATCGGATTGCAATTGAATTAATCGCTGTACAGTATGATCCAAAAGGTTTTATAGTGACACTGGAGCTGTAGTTATTGTAACTTCTTCACAGCCGTGGAACAAGTTTTCTTTCAATTGGATATAAATTTTTGTCCCACGTAGTGTGTAAACTGCTGGTTACATACACGGATACAATAATAGGACAGCATCATTGTGCAAGTTGCAACGTTAAATCCTGGAGAGGAGCCATGAGTATAACAAAAACACACACCACATGTTTGACGATTATAAGACCACTTTCGACAAACCGATAATGACGAAATTTTTCAATGTCTTGTCTGAGCTTGGTATCGCGGCAAGGTTCGTTCGTCTTACAAAAATATTGTCGATTTTTTTTTTTTGACTTGTAGCCGTCAAACGGCCCTTGTACGCGGCCCTCCCTTGTCACCTGCCACTCCTTCCTTTGCGCGAAGTTGAAAGAATTACAAAGTTGTTATTGGACACTTTGGTTTTTTCTGCATAATTGAAGTGAAACTTCTTTTGGCACGGTGTGAATGTGAATTGAATTTTTTGAAGCGAAAAGTGTAACGAAAAAGAGACAACTATAAATGTATGCTGCGAGAGAAAGAGATAAAACGCATTTCTATATAGTTTCCCTATCCTTTGCATTTAGTAAAAAGCGGTTATTTTAATATTACAAACGGACACTCCAATTTTATTTATCTGTATAGAGTATAGATGAACGCCGGCTGCACGTACGAAAAAGCATGACTCATTTGTCACGTATATTTGAGCCGTGCGTACAAGCGATAGAGAGGCACGATCGGCCTAAGCGTGCACAGCAAGCTCACTATACTTCTCAAACTGCACTTCTCAAACGTGCAAAGCAAGCTCACTATACTTCTCAAACTGCACTTCTCAAACGTGCAAAGCAAGCTCACTGTACTTCTCAAACTGCACTTCTCAAACTGCACTTCTCAAACTGCACTTCTTAAACGTGCAAAGCAAGCTCACTATACTTCTCAAACTGCACTTCTCAAACTGCACTTCTCAAACGTGCAAAGCAAGCTCACTATACTTCTCAAACTGCACTTCTCAAACGTGCAAAGCAAGCTCACTATACTTCTCAAACTGCACTTCTCAAACGTGCAAAGCAAGCTCACTATACTTCTCAAACTGCACTTCTCAAACTGCACTTCTTAAACGTGCAAAGCAAGCTCACTATACTTCTCAAACTGCACTTCTCAAACTGCACTTCTCAAACGTGCAAAGCAAGCTCACTATACTTCTCAAACTGCACTTCTCAAACGTGCAAAGCAAGATCACTATACTTGAATTAACGATTGCTAATAAACGTAAATTTATCACAAAAATTGTAATTTTCAATTAACTCCTTCTTTATATTATACAAAATAATGATAATTCAGTGATAATAATTCAATTCAAACTTCATAAAAATATGCAATTTTTCATCAATGTTTTCTTATGACGTTATCACGTAAAATTATCGTACGTAAACCGACTTTACAGAACTTGAGTAAGTTTGATTTTTAAGCATGATATCAAGTTCATGAGATTGAATAATTACCTAAAGCTCATTGGCATGATGCACAAGACCGTCAGCATTCCAGAGTCCAATACGAAGATTACGACTCATTTATTCGACAGTGTGGCTTGGAGAAGCGAGAGCAATTGTGACTACTTACTTACTTAGGTGGCTCTACAACCGTCTCTCGGTCAAGGCCGCCCGTAGGCAAACGCACCATTCGGCAATCCGAAGCTTCTTCGGGTAATCATAGACCTGATCTTGCCATCTTAAGCTCTAACGACGTCCACCAATCATTTAGTGCTGGAGCTTCGGAGTTCATACGGATGAGGTGACCAGCCCAGTGCAGCCGCTGGAATTTAATGCGCTGGACTATGTCAAGCTCATCATACATCTCATACAGCTCGTGGTCAAACAGGTCTTAAACTCGATGCCAACTATAAGAGAACCAAAATTTCTACGTAGAATCTTTCTCTCGACCACCTTGGGTAGCAACTTCTGGATTCTTTCCTTTCCTTTACAAATTTTTATTTCTTTAATAAAAATTATTATTTTAAACTGCCAGTGGTAATGCCTACCGCAGTGGCTTGGCTGTATATCTCGCCGATCAGACGTTGTCGTTGAGATTTCCCTCGATGCGAATCGAGCAAATGTAGCGAACGAATCCTCAAATAACACTTCGTAACATTTTCTCTCTGTTCCCACCTTTGCTGCTGCTGCTGTTGCTGCTGCTGTTGCTGCTGTTGCTGCGATGTACAGATATTGAATCGGCAACGAATATTTTTTATTCCACCATTCTCAGTTATTTTGACAGATGCTTTCTATGCACTACTCTCCCTATCTCAGGGAAAAAACACAGTCTTGGTTTTCTCGTAGCCTTTGCCGATTAAAATATATTAAGTAGCTTTTATTTTAAAAATATAAACGTAGTGGCTCTAACACCGATTTTAGTAAGTATTGTGCCGCGCGTTCTGACTTTAAAGCATTAAATTAAAGATGTTATGCTGACTATTTAATAAAAGTTAAACAAAATATGCGTCGCAATACCAAATCATTTTTCAATTTCGTTAAAATGAAACATAGTACTTCAGCGTATCCTTCGCAATTATTTCTTGATGGCACGGTTGCATCCTCCGATTTGCCGATATCAGATTTATCCATTAAATTGTCTTTCCTATCCGGCCCTGATAATATTCCCAATCGCATACTAATGTAATGTTCTAGCTTCATTTGTTTTCCCTTATCAATTATTTTCAATCTATCCACAAAGTTATGTAAATTTCCATCTCTTTGAAAGCAGTCTGTTATTATCACGTTACATAAAAAGGACAGCAAGTCTGATATATCGAATTATAAAGGTATTGCTAAGACGACTGCTATTCCAAAATTATTTGAAAAAAATCATTAGTGATCAATTGCAACAGTCGTTAAAGTCTGTTGTCAGTCCTTTCCAACATGGTTTCGTTAGTGGCAAATAAATTACAACTAATCTTTTAGAATTGTCGACTGTTGTAAATATCGGTTTTGAGTCGGGTTGCCAAACTGTTGTCATGTATACAGACCACAAGCACCTTTTATTCAAATTAAAAATCATATTTCCGCTGTCTCTTTTTACTTGGATTGAGCCATACTTAGCCGGTAGAACATAAAAATATTATTTAACAATAGTTTGTCTAAAACTATTGTTATATCTTCTGGTGTTCTCCAAGTGTGTCACCTAGGTCCAATATTGTTCAACATATTATTAATGATCTTCCTTTGTCTATTAATTATGCCCATACAGTAGTGTATGCATATGATGTTAATTTATGCTTGTTATATTCTGATGTTTCGTTACAGAGTTTATTGCAGACTGTTTGAAACACACGTCATGTGTACATACTAAATTTCTCAAAATGCAAATGCATGCCGTATCATCGCAGAAAACCATTTATAGTGCCATATTTTTTAAATAACATTACCCTCCGTAGTGAGTTTTGTTTAAATGATGTAGTTATCCTTATGAAACCTAAACTTATTTGAATGAGTGAATAAAGCAAAAGGTGTTCTTGGCTTTGTTATGCGTTGGTCTAAGGAATTTAATGACCCTTATACCACTATACTCCTCTATACTACTCTTGTTCGTCCGCTTTTTGAATTTGGCTCCTGTATTTGGAACACATACTATGCTATTAATGAGGATCGTATTGAGTCAGTTCTAAAATAGTTTCTTCGCTTTGCTCTTAGAATTCTCAATTGGTATCCCGAAATATATCTTCTACTCCATCATTATAGGTTAAAATTATTTGATCTTCCAACCCTCTTATCCCGCCGATCTATACTCCCTGTTGCTTTTCTTAATAAAATTCTTATTGGTGAGATTGATTCTCGCTACTTGCTTCAGTTCATATCACTAAATGTCTCCATTCGGCCAACTCGTCACTTCGTAACGCTTTTGTACGACAAATTACGCGCTTAATAACTCACTCCGATCTCTTTGTTCTATCTATACAGATAAATAAAATTGGAGTGTCCGTTTGTAATATTAAAATAACCGCTTTTTACTAAATGCATATGGATGTATACACGGTACATATACTAAAATACATTTTTTTACAATTTTTGTCTGTCTGTTTGTGCTGGCTAATCTCTGAAACTGCTGGACCGATTTTGACGGGACTTTCACTGGCAGATAGCTGATGTAATAAGGAGCTGATGTAGTAAGGAGGCTACTTTTATTTTAGAAATTTTATTATTTTGAGACGTTAAGTTTCGTGGCGATTGGATAAACACAAACATTTTTTTTCGATTTTTCTAATTTTAATAGAATTGGAGGTAGTGTAAAGGAGCATGTGCGAGGTGGTGAAGGGGGAAAGAGTGGCAGGGGAAAGTGGTGACCCGCGTACAACGGGTCACCATCTAGTCTACAATAAATTTTCGCCTTATTTTTCTTTCAATTTGCCCGTAAAAAACCATTTTCTTTATTTTTTGTAATTGAGCCCGCTTGGACTACTTCTCAAACTGTCGGTCAATCAGGCGGTCAAACAAAATTTCCTCGGTCTTAGTGTCCGCAACTTCCTTCATTATGCATTGCTGTAAATATTGGGTAGTTTTATGATGTACATTACCTAAAATAATAGCTAAACATGGGCTACTTTTTTGGATACATTTTAAATATTGGATCAACATGGTCTACTTTTTAGGATATACATTACCTGAAATATTAGGTAAACATAGAATATTTATTATTGTATTTTATTTATTTTATAAACTTATTTTTAAAATGAAAATGTGTCCTAAAATATGTGTAATAAAGTACCTAAAATTTAGTCTCATTTTCCTTGGACTTTTCAGCTTCCCATAACATGTTCGCAAAAGTCTGGAGATGTGAGGTCGCCATGTAAGTTGTTTGTCGAGTATCAAGCCAAGATAGCGTAATTGGGGTACTTGCGGAATGATACATCCATTATAGAGAATAGGTGGACTACTACCACGCCTAAGCGTAAATACACAGATATTGCTTTTTCCCGTCTCCAGATGACATGTCCTTGCCAGAAAGCGCACAAAGACGCATACACATTGACTGGTCGTCCTATTTACTTACTTAGGTGGCTCTACAACCGTCTATCGGTCAAGGCCTCACGATGGAAAGCGCACCATTCGGTGTAGTTTTGTGCGCGCCGGCGCCAGCCGCTGGCAATCCGAAGCTTGTTTAGGTCATCATTGACCTGATCTTGCCATCTTAAGCTCGGGCGTCCTCGCCGACACCGTTCAATAAGTTCAGGTTTCCGTTGTAAACCTTTAGTGCTGGACCTTGGGCGTTCAATCGAATGAGGTGACCAGTTCTGTGCAGCCGCTTGAATTTTAAGCGCTGGACTATCTAAACCTCATCATACAACTCATACAGCTCGTGGTTCATACGGGTTCTAAACTCGACGCCAACTCTAAGGGGACCAAAAACCCTACAAAGGATCATTCTTTCGAACACACCAAAGACGGTGTATACATTTATGTCACAGTCCATGCTTCTGCGCTATACATCAGGACCGGGTTGTTCTTTTTTTTTTTTTTTTTTTTTTTCAATAATTGTTAAAGCTGCCGCTATAATAATATATTTTCTAATTTTCGCACGCATATTGTTCCATATTGTTTGCAAATTAGCAGCTGAATCAGCTGTTGCAGCATGTGTCTGCCACAGACACCTTCTGCATCAGCTGTGCTGCAAACACGCATTCGTTCAGATAATCTACAGTACATGCACGCAGCATGTGTCTGTGGGCCGCTTTAAGTGTGGAAATCTGGAGCTACTGACTATCATGTTCCGTCCTGCGTCGAAGTCGATTAACCTCTCTCCATTGCTGGAGGTAGCATCGTGAAGACTAAATGGTTGGGCCAAAGATTTCTTCCTTCCCAATGTAGGCGTTGAAATAGCTCATATTACATATATATATATATATATATATATATATATATATATATATATATATATATATATATATATATATATATATATATATATATATATATATATATCTCATTTTTAGCCGTATCGTCTGCGACTTCCGTCGGGGTGTGTGCACAAATAGAGCTAATGTTGAAGTACTTAGCCTTGATACGTATCGCGTCCAGGCGCTCGTTCTCAGGTATGAAACAGGAGACAAGACCGCGTAGTTTTCTACTAACCACGAAACTGCATTCAAATTCGTGCTTCCTCGCATGACAACTATAATAGATGTCACAGGATGCCTTTTTTGAGCAGCCCTGTCCAATCAATCCATCGCTTTTTCTGTGTTGCGGTATTTTCAGCCTTGAAATTGTCTAGGGTATCAACCAGCTGTATATCTGCAGCAGCCCTATGAAAGTACAGAACATTGCAGATGTATATACGTAAATCATGGTCCTAAAATTTGCGAGGGTTATCATCAAAGGGAAATTATATACGAGGCTTCCTCTGTGTCTTCACTGGTAAATGTGGTGGCGGGAACTAAACACACCGCAACAACTCCAAATTAATGGAGTGAGGAGTGGTCTCCTTCTCATAATTTGCTCAGCACTGTCTGACTGGTCGTCGACGAAAAATAAAATTATTCCGATGTGTTTAACCGATAAGCGCTCTTATGACTGAAATGTGTTCCAGTTTATCAAAAAATGTTTTAAGTCCTTGAATCTTTGCTATCTTAATTAATTTTCATACTCTTAAATTGTAATTTCAAGTTTTGTGAATTAAAAACAATGCAACGCATACCGCCCTTCATTCATTTCAGCAGTAATTAAGGCGTTTGATTAAACTAACTCAAGCAAATGTTTAAATCTACGCCAACAATTTATTCATATAACGTTAGTTGCACTAGAAGCTCATGTTTTCGAAACTTGAGATACTAGAAAGAATGGATATTACTATATACCATCGCTAGTATACCAACTGTATTCGAATAAATTGTCATAATTCAAAGATAACGTAATGAACCACGCAACGTAACGAACCATCAGCTACAAGTATAAGTAATAAACACACACACACACGCACACACACACACACACACGCATACACATTTTTTTTTCATATATAGTACTTGTATAATTGAAATTTTATTTGAAATTTCCTATAGATTTTTATACATAAGTATATCCACTTGTACAATCGGTTTTTACGTAAACTATTTCTTCTCTCTGTTTAGTTTTAATGTTAAATATGTTTCTGGGTTTTCTGTTGAACCTACAATCTATTCAGCATTAAATACTTCTGTTTTATTTATTTTTATTTATTTTTTTTTTTTAAACGAATACTGATTTTTATTATTATTGTTGTTGTTGTTGTTGTTGTTGTTGTTGCTAAAGACCAAATTCATAAAGTAGTTTGTCTTACAGAAACAAACAAAAAGTTCTAAGTAATAAATATTAAACAATATTCATTAATTGTTCTTAATACATAATTTAATTTATACTAAATATTATAATTTCCTTTCAAAATCGTTTTGTTATTTATTAAGTATTATGTTAAATTGCCTAATAATTGTTTAACAAGAGGAAAGCCTAAGCTCGCTTTTTTTTTGTTTTTGTTTTTGTTTTTTTTTTTTGTTTAAAAATATAATTAACAAAGATAGTTCTCTAATGACGATATACTTGTATATTCATTTAACGCTATTATGTATGTATATATTTATGTACTGATGTTTATTGTACAAAATTATATACATACATACTTGTACATAGTTATTTATCATCTCGAACGAAGCTACGAAATACAAAAAAAATTACAAATTACATAATTACATAATTAGATACTAAAAGTTTCTTCTGAAAGTGGTTGTTCTCTAAATCTTAATAACATTTTATTCTATTAACCTGCTTGTTCTAATATTGTATATAGTTTTGCGTAATGTTGTCCAATGAGTTTAGAAAAATACCTTCGTTTCGTAGCATTTAAAGTAGAGTAGTGTCGAGTTTCGAGTTTCGAGTTTCGAGTTTCGAGTTTCGAGTTTCGATTGAGATTAGTGAGAATTGAGTCGATCGATAAAAATCAACTACTATATAGAGATAGATAGAGATAGCAAAAAGGCACAGATGATGACATAGAGTTTTTGTTTGTTCTTTGTATGTGTGTAATTTTTTTTTGTTTGTTTTTTTTGTTGTTGTTGTTGTTGTTGTTATACTATGTATATATGTATATAGTATTGTATATATAAAGATTTAATAGAGTTTCGATTCGTATAAGTCGATCATAAAGTGTAAAGATACAATCGTATAGTATAGTATAATAGAAAAATCAATAAATTTGAAAAATTGACAGTGTTCAGTATTTGTTTAACAATTCGTTTCAAATATTTGCAATAGATCACTTTAAAGGTTATTAGTATTATATAAATTGTTCTTCCTTAAGTTCCATGTTTCATATACAATATAATTCGTTGATAGATGTATCTAATATTGTGTAGAACGATTCATACATTATTGTTATAATAACATTATATTTATCATATTTTTCCAATTTGTTTATAATTAAATCTAATTTCCACTAGTCAATGCATTCTAATTTTTATTATAAACTTTATTCAAAAGTTCAGTGAAGGCATAATGTGTGTATGTGTTTTTGTTGTTGTAGTTTTTGTAGACTTTTGTAGACTTTTGTAGACTTTTGTGGTTTTATAAATCATTATAGTATATGCTAATAATAATAATAATAATAGCGTGCGCACTAAACTTTTTGGCATTGAATTTAAAATGTTTTAGGGGCAATGCTCGCTTCTTTTATACCCATATTGCTTTCTAACGTATGTAAGCTATGCCAGGGTGCACAATACGTCGTATATTACGACAAAATATAGACGCGGTTCACATAAAACTGAAAAGAACATTTCAACATGTTGTAAATTGCATTTTATGAAATTTCAAAATTTATGTAAAAAAAAAAAAAAAAAAAAGCAAATGAGTTTCGAAGATCCCTTAATGTAGTTATATATACTGATTACAATAACGAGGCGAGTCGATTTAGACAAGTCTATCTACGTCCGTACGTCTAGAGGAGACAAATTTTTACTGACTTAGAGAAACCAAACTTACTATATAAATTCTCTAGGTGCCGCACTATTTTATCTCAAAATTTCATTCCCGGCTCCGTTTCACGGCATACTCAATTTACCGTTTTTCATTTTTTTTTAACATCTTCCAATTTATCGTTCACGTTTGATCGAAGAAATCAATCAATATGCGCGACTTGATAGTATCAAAACAGTGCTTATTGGACAGCTCCCGACATTTTAATATAACATAATCTAAGCTGGTAATACTTGAAACAATTGCAATTGTACCTAGTTGATAAGTAAGAGGCCAAAATTCTTGTAAGCCAAAATTCAATAACTTCCTTTTGCCATTTTTTCGTATAATGTGTTCCAATTATTTATCATTTTAATTTACGTTTACTGAGTTATACAAAACTTTCAGTCTACTATAGCCGATGATTATTTTAAGTTTTTTCAAAAATTTAGATATCGATGTTTTGGTCTCAATATATAACGTTTATTGGATATGCCAAGAGTTTTCATGAAGCGTTTCTAATGGATAAAGTTGTTTTATTTTGTTCAAAAATAAGAAAAAATTTAACTTAGCAAAGATACCATTCACACGAATTTTCAACTCGTATAGCAGCTATATAGTATGTGATCGATTTTTATGGGGCTACCCCTAAAATAAGGCGGGACATGCCCATTAGTACATGTATATGAAGCGGCCGAAATTAGAAGGTAACCATATTGAATTTCAGCCTGATATTGTTTTAAATCAAGAAGTTTTTCATACAAAAAGTGGGCGGGACACGGCCATTAGTATACGAGTATGTATATAAAGTGGAATTCCATAAAAGTAACCATATCGAACATCAAGCGGGTATTAACTTAAATTAAGCCGATTTCATACAAAATCACAAAAGTGGGCGGTGCGTAGCCTAAAAAGTAGACATGGTATTATATAGTCAATATAGCCAGATATCTAAAAAATGTATGCCTACAAAATGTGCAACTGCTTGTTCAGTAAGTCTGACTTTGCAATTAGTATGCTTTTATACAAATCTCAAATTAAACACAACGGTTGAAACTTTTGGTAGAATTCTACCAAAACTAGCAAATTTTTTTTTGTTGTTTTTGTTTGGTAGCTTGGTAGGACGTCGTTTGACTTTTCTCCATACATAACTATATTTAATGTTCTCTCAATTCTATGTGAACCACTTATAAGTTTGACTTATTTTGTCTCAGTTGCTATTAATTTTTTTATTTTTTTTTTAAATACTAGTTGTAGATCTATTAGGCGCTCAAATAATGTCAGCTAGAACTGTTTTAAATTTTATTCTCCGTATTTGCTGAATATCATTTGTAGGTTTGTCAAACTATTCATAATTAAATTCATATATATTGAATAGTATATAGAGTGCTTCATTTCGAAAGCAAAAGCAAAGATTGCTGATTGGACTACATGAAGCGACTCAGTAAATTGGCAATGGGATAATCAAAATTCTTTTAATTACTAGGTGTAACCCATGGAAAACAGAACTTTTTCAAAAAATCTCATACTAGTGGCGCCATCTATTAGTGACCTTGTGTGTTCGAAATATGCATGTTTTTCTTATTTTCAGACTAAAATTTATGACATTTAGTCCACTGAAAGCGGAGTTATCGCGTCAAAGTGGAAGTGTGTTTGTGGAATCGGTCGAAATATGAACTTCGTAGAAAGAGCAAATATTAAGATCCGTTTTAAACTTGGTAAAACTTTTATCTTAACTTTTCAGTTAATGAATCATGTTTATGATGATGTTTATTTGTCCCGTACCAGAGTGTATGAGTGGTTTAAGCGGTTCAAGCAATGTAAAGAAGACATACAGGACGACGAACTGGTTACTGAAAGTAACAATGAAAAGTGCATGAATCAACAAAAATGGGCACAAGTCTTCAGTGCAATACATGGAATTGGAATTGAATATGTTCAAAAGTTCAATTCAACGCATTTTGATGAGTCCCAAAGTAAACAGCAATTTTACATCTCATTGTTACCGATGTTTTGATTCAAAATCACATTTTAATCATTAACCACTCAATGATTCGTCTGATTTGGCACCGTGCGTCTTTTACATTTTCGAAAAAATGTGTTTGCCGATGAAAGGAAAATCGTTTGTAGACATGGAAGGCAAACAAAGGTGTCGTCCGACATTTTGAAGGACATCCCGGTCAACGGTAATAACTCCGCGTCCAGTTTGCCCAATGTCATGAAGTTTTTAACTGAACGTTTGGAAATCATGTACCTTTTAAACGCACTCAATCACAGATAGGGAGTGCTACCAGAAAATATTCTATTCCAAAACCTCTGTTTACATTGGCCTGCACCTTGTAGTTCAACTGAATTTACTTAAGTATGCTTTAATAGATAACTCAAGTACTAATCATATCATTTTTAAATAATTATCTACAAAGCTTCAGGATCTATCCTGAACTACCTGCAGTACAATATAGTTATATTCTACTTGTTTCATAAATATAGTATGTTTTGACTTCGGCGTCTTGAATTTTGTTGTTTCAATTTTGCTGTCACACTGGTTTCTTTTGTTCGTTATGAAATGTGTCGCTTAATTTACCTACTATAAACTACACATTCTTGTATATATAGTTTTTAGAGCTAATCACAGAATTGCAATGTTTACGAGTATATTCATGTTTGTCATTAAATTTGTCAATAATTACTTTGTTCAACGTTATGTTTCCTTTCGAGGCTAGTAGAAACAGAAGAACTAAATTTATGAAAACCATAGATTACATTTTGTGAGCACATAGAAAATTCCCTAAAGTTAATACACATACAATATACAAAATACCTCGTTATTACGCTGAAGTAGAAGTGTATCATGTATTGGATTGATTAGGTCTACATATAAAGTATATTTGTAAGTTTGTGATAGTGTATTACTGTCTGTATATCACGGCACTTCGCACAACAGTGAAAAATGAAAGTGAAGTGAAAGTGTTTGTTTTAAGCTCTTAATTGAGTTCCTTGCCATCTGTGGATGACTGTGGTGACTTAACAAGTAGTAATTCTTTATAGTCGGCGTCTTCACTGGCACATATATCTCGCTGATCGATGCGACGACGCTCTGAGATAATGCGCATTATATCGGCCGAGTCGGACTTAGCAGGCGGCGTACATTCTTTATACACCGACGCTGATGGATCTTTTACAACATCAAGTGTAATGGCGGTGGTGGCGGCGCTGGTAATATTGAGATTGTTGCTACCTGTTAAAGGTAGTTCACCGTGCAATCGTTTGCTATCTGGTGCACCGATAACAGGCAGCAGCAATGAATTCTCGTCAAGATCCTCATCGAGTGCTTGTTGCTTAAATAGTTGTTTTGTGCTGCCACTACGACTGCGTGGCGGCATTGAACGCGGCACCGACAGCAGTAGACTGTTGCGTGCCGGACCTAGACATGCCTGATCTATCGAAAGTGACCAGCCAAACTGACGTCGAGGTGCCGTTTGTGCAGTAAATGCTGGAGCAATATCGCTTTGATTGAAATTGTTTAATTCCGATTTAAATAGGCCGCCCGTTGTCATCGATGTAGGATTTTGTGTTAGAGTGGCCACACTGCCGACAGTGGTTGGTGTCGACGTCGCTGGTCCAACTGTGGCTGCATTTCCAATAAGCGCGCTAATCATAGATACGCCAGCATCGTTACGCGTGGTTACATCCTCGCTGCGAACACTGCGTATATCATAAGTTGTGGATGTTGGACTACCGGTGCTACCTCCAGCTCCACCACCGTCCGATTCGAGACTCTCGAATATGGTTCCACGCCGATAGTCGCTACCAGCATCACCACCCCATGGCAACGAATCACAACTGGTACGCTTCGCCTCCAGGTTGCGACGTCGTATAGCTTGTTCATCAAGAGAGCGTTCCTTACTTAGCACACCACGTTTACGAAATGCAGTGGTGGAGCTGCGGCGACCACGACGTCCAATTGGCGTTGTTGTCAGTTGCATTAGTTTGCTGCTATCGTAGCTATTGTCAGTGGCACCAAGCGTCGTCTGTTGCGTCAATATGCCACCCATTTCGATTAAGCCTAGACCATTCGGTTGATTTAAATACTGTACAGTTTGACGACGTGCGCCAATGTTGACGCCACTGCCGCTAATACCAGTGCCACTAACACCACCGGTGCTGCTTACGAGGCTGGAGAACTTCTTGTCCAGCGACGGTGTGCTGTAGGTGAAGTTCTTCGGCAACGATTTGACTTTGGCCAACTGGCGCGGCACTGGCGCCGGTTTCATTTGTTCCTCTAGCTGTTTGCACAGCTTTTGCTCCTGTTCAAATTCCTGCTCGCGCACCAGCTCCCTTTCGAGCTCCACCTCCATATCGATTTCGTCCTCCATTTGCTTGTGGCTTTCCTCGAGGTGTTTCATCAGTACAGCCACGACGACGTTCACCAGCACGAATTGCGCCATCAGCACGAATATCACAAAGAATATCGGAGCTATAACCGAACTGACGCAACAATTGCGTACGCAATCCGCTGCGTCATCACAGTTATCTCTCAGTGTGTCCTTCATGATGCCGTTCCAGTTGTCGCCAGTCGCTACGCGAAACAATGTGAGGAAAGCCATGCCGAAGTTGGCGAAATGCGCATGCTCGCCCAGTCCCTGGCAAGGTATCTCATCGGAACACTCCAGCCGGCCGAACAGCTCCACGCCGAGGGCCGCGAATATGAAGAAGAGCAAGAAAAACAACAATCCTAGATTGCCCACCTGCGGCAAGGCTTGCATCACGGTGTCCAACAGCGCCCGTATGCCTTTCGCCATCTTTAGCAATTTGAGCACGCGAGCAATGCGCAGAACGCGCATAACTCGTATTATGGTTGGATTGATAGGTATAATGTTTGTCTCGAGCTCTTCGAGCACAATTCCAACGATTGAGAGCAGTACAATACCAACATCCAGTTGATTCCAGCGATCCTTAAAATACAAACGCCAACCGAGCGCTACCAATTTCATATTGGCTTCTAGTATGAACACAGCGGTAAAGAAATAATTGAAAATCTTTAACGCGTACTGCAACGGCGCCGGCATCATATAGTACTCCATGGCCATAGTGACCACATTCAATCCGATGACTGCAGCAATTGCCAGATCAAAGTATTTAGATGTAACCACATTGTGCACAAACATACGCGTCGGAGAGTAATTGGTGTAGTACGGGGGCTCGTGCATTCGCCTACGTTTCTTTTCCATTTGAAGAGCACGCTTGGCAGCGCGACGTATCTTCTCCTCCTTTTCCTGTTCCTCACGGCAACGATGAAAATTCTCAACAACAACGCCGACAAACATGTTAAGCACAAAGAAACCGACGAGCAATATAAACGCAATGAAATAAAGCAGACGCCACTCATTGTAATTAACAATCGGCTGCTGATCGACGCCGACTGCATCTAAGCCTGTATACATGATATTGACCCAGCCATCACGTGAACTGAGCACAAAAAGTGACATTAGTGCCTTGCCGAGATCATCAAAATTGTATTTGCGATTGGTCCAGACGTTGCCGGGAATTTTACGACACTCATCTTTGTTGCGCACATGCTTAATGTTCTCGCCCTCACAGTAGTAGAATGTGCCCTTAAACAGCTGCACGCCCAATATGCCGAAGATGATGAAGAACGTGCAGCAGATGAGCACAATGTTGCCGATAGGGCGCAGGGATGATAAGAGCGTTTGCACAACTAGTTTCAGACCCGGGGCACGGTTAATAACACGCAACGGCCGTAGGGAACGAAGTAGTCGAAACACCTGCAGAAAGAGATATAGGAAAAGAATCGGACATGTGTTAGTCATCTCAATGAAAATGTATGCATAAATAAACAGCTTTGGATAACTGCATCACTGGATAAATAAAAGTTACGATATTTTTTGATGTTTCCCTCAATGAAACCCACTATAAGCTTTTTTTTTGTGCTAACTTTCAAGGAATTTCGGTACCTGATCCGGATTTATGAAGCGTTCGAATTCTCGTCGAACGCACTCGAACTCAAGCCATGCGAGTCGGGTCGAGCTGAGATGAGTCGTTCGTCGCCAGTTCGTTCACCACTCACCGTTCCTAGCGCACCACATCACCCACACTTACCCTTAAAATCCCAAAGATTCTTGGACTAGATTCGCTTATCAGTGACATTAATAAATCGATAATAGAAATAGTAACTAAAGAACCATCCATGATATTCCAACCGGATGTGAAATATGCATCCGGACCGTAGAACATGCCCGCGGCAACGACCTAAAAGCAAAAAAGAATGAAGTTAAATTACGAGCACACTACAAACCTATAAGACCATCTTTGTGAATATATCAAGCTCAATTAAAAAAAACTTTAAATTTTCAGAAATCTTCACATAGCAAGCCAAACCTACCTTAATGAACATTTCGACAGTGAAAACAACGGTGAACACATAGTTGGCCGTTCCAAGAAAAACTCGTTCGGTACTACTTGGTGGAATGTTCGGTCGCTCCATGGCCAGTGTTATACAATTGAGGGCGATGAACAAGAGTACAACATTGTCGAACCATTTCTGATTGACAAACCAGCTGCAAATCTGGCGAAATCTGGACAACGAAGAATCATGAGCCGTTAATAAACATAGTATGCATTGACAATATGGAGAAGCATATCATTTACCGGTTATCCTCAGGAAATATGTACATCGAATAGGAACCGCGTTCGGCGGTAAAATTTCGCGGAGTCATACGATTAATAAGTATTTTTAGTTTTGAAACGCGCTCACCACTAGTAACCACAGATTGTTCTATGTGCTTTTCCTTAAGCAGATAATGTTCCTGCTGTTGCAGAAGTTCACTATCCTCCAAACGTTTTTTCTGTTGCTCTTGTTGTTGTTGCTGCTGATAGTGACAAATGGAGCTTTTGCGCTTATCGCGTGCTTCGATATACTGCTGTAACATAGTATCTTGTTCATTGAGGTTCGTGTAGGACTTTTGCCATTTATCCAAATCGATTTTTGAATTGGTGTACGACATGGATTTTCGATTTGCCTCCAGATTATGAAGATTCAGATGCGAGGTCTTACTAAAAGCCAGTTCAATAGAGGACATTCGACGCTGACCGGCTGATATCTTTAGTTTTTGCTGCTGATTAAGATTCTGGTAGACTTGAGAGTTAAAAATGCATGCGGACGCACGACGACTATATTGGCCAGCACCAGCACCAGCACCCATTCCAACACCACCACCGCCACCACCGCCACTGCTGACGATGCTCAATGAGTTAGATAGGCGACGTATTGAATTCTGTGGACTTAGGCGATTTGTATCCTTATGTTTGGTGAAATTTGAGGAAGTACCTTGTGTAGATAGCATACTAGCAACGCCCCCGCTGCTGCTAGTGCCACCGAGCAGATAAGAATGATCACTTCCATTGTTTAATTGGTGCTGCTCTTCCTCCTCAGCGGTGATGTCATCCATTGTAATTGTCGCACCTGATTTGTTTGGTTTTCGTTTTGAGCTACTACGTCGAAAACGTTGCTTGAAACTGGGCATTCGCTCACCGCTTGACGAACTTCCGCTAGTTGTGGTATTGGCTGCTCCACCTACAGTAGTTGTCGGTGCTGACAATGATACGTCAGCAGTCAGTGGTGACAATTCATTGGTAATGTCCATGGCATCACTGCAACCATCAATATTCATTGGCAGCTGTGCTGGTCCCGGCACCTGTAGCGCTGCGGAAGTGGAAGATATCGTCGGCACATATATAGGTCCAGCAGCTGTAGTGCTCGAGTTTTTCGAAATGTCGTCGATAACTACACTGTGCATGCTGCTGTTGCCCAGAGGGGAGCCTGCGGGGATTAGTGTGTTTAGATTATTGATGCTGGCATTGCTGCCACCCAGTTGACTAGCGTTGAGTATGTTAAGCGGTTTGTGGGCTAGCACCGGCGATGGTGGTATTAGATCAATTGAGGGTATACCCTCATCTAGTGAACGCTGTCCGGTGAAGATATTTGGGGGCTTTAATAGTGAGGGAGAATGCTGTGGGCAAAAAGATATAAAAGTAATTTAGTTTTATTAGCATTATGTAATATATATGTACAAAGTATTCACAAGCTCTTGCAACAATTCCGTTTGTGCAACACTGTACAAACGGAGTCGTGAGCCCACTTGTGCAAAATAAAGTGATACAATATTGCATAATCAGCTGTTTGAGATTTTGGTTTGTTTATTTGTTTCGAACTGGTATTACATTTTATTGAGGCATTTTCCTTAAATTAAGTATAAATTATTAGAGTATAAGTGAATTAAACTACTCAATTGTGGGTATGTGAAATACTAAATGTGTGTGCACAAAAAATAGCAAAATTCGCACTGCCACTTTCTGAATTTTCGTGACACTTGAGAGCATTGTTTTTGCACTGATGCAAAGAAATTATTGGTCAAGGGTCTGAGAAGAGCAAAGTTGTGCAATATTTTTTTATTGGAAATGGTTTTTGGTTGTATAATAAAGTTCTTGCATTTCTGCATTGATGTATTGTTGCACGACGTTGTGAATACCTTAAACGAACTTATTTTTGACGCGCCGTTTCATTGTGTTTGATCAACTTTGATGCGCAATATCAACGGCAAGGTTGAGGTTGAACGATGGTCATTATGTTTCAGGCTTTTGAATGTTGGGTTGAATTTTTTTTTTTTGTTTGGTGCGAATCGCTGTTATTGCTACTATGATTTACAATATTATAGAAAACAGTATCTTTTCAAAAGTAACGCTGCATTGTTACCGTTAGATACTCAAGGAATCTAAGGGTACATTGATGATTTTGAGTGCCCCAATAATAAACATTCTGCGTATTAGCATTTCTACACAGTGTAAAATGTGTTTCCTCGCAATTGTGTAACCAAGGACTAATTTTGAAAATAAAATTAACGATTTCAGCTCATTCCTTTTGTAGGTAGTGTTACATGGTAAAAATTGCACTGGTCTAAAGTTATCAACGCGCACTCTAACATGCCGATGTAATAGTTAGTTGTAATTTTATTCGAATTAATAATCGGTTACCACAAAAAATAAAAAAATTAAAATAAATAAAAAAAATCCCGTTATAATATAAAAATAAAAACAAGAAAAAACGTTAACTTCGGTTAACCTGAATCTTTAATACCATTCACACGGGCGGTACACGCCCACTAGAAGATGTGTATGAAGCGATGTAGTAGATGTGTAAGATGCCGCCATATCGATTTCAAGTTGATATTGACGTTTTCCATACAAATGCATAAAAGTGAATTGTGGGTTTATATGGGACTTCCTCAAACAGTGGAAGCGGTTGTCCACTAAAATCCAACAAATCAAATTTCGAGCTAATATTGATTTAAATGAAGAATTTTTTCATAAAAACACAAAATTGCACGGTGGGTTTGTATGGTGGCTATCCCAAAAAGTGGGCGGTACACACCCATTAGTCTATATATGTTAAGCGGCTGTCTATAAAAAGGCACCATATCACATTTCAACCTATTATTGACTTTAGTAAAAAAGTTTTTCTTACAAAAAACACAAAAGTGGGCGAGTCCCACCCATTAATGTATATGTCAAGCGTCTGTCCACTAAAAGTTATCATATCAAGTATTAAGTGTGTATTGACTACAATAAAAAAGTGTTTCATACAGAAAGTCAAAAGTTGGCGGTGGGTTTGCATGGGGGTTACCCCAAAAAGTGGGCGAGGCGAGTCAATCTTGATACTCTATTAAACTTCAATAAAAAGAAGTGTATGTGCCAATTTTCATCATTCAGACGGACAGACAGATGGACATAGCTAGATCGATTCGTCTCGTCGAGCTGATGAAGAATGTATATGCTTTATGGGGTCTACGATGCCACCTTTAAGGCGTACAAACTTTCAGACAAGCTGATAACATCATTTCACACTATGTGTGAATGGTGTGAAACAAAAAAAAGTTAAATTCGGTTGAACCGAAGCTCTAGTACCATTCACACGAAATTTTAAATAGTATTGTAAAACATTGGGGTTTTAAATAGGGGCTACTCCAAAAAGTGGGCTGTACGCGCTCACTAGTAGATGTGTATGAAGCGATGTAATAGGTGTATAAGAATGAATTTGACGTTTCCATACAAATCCACAAAAGGGAGATGTGTTTTCACATGGGACTACCTCAAAAAGTGGGCGGGCACGCCCAGTTGTATATGTATAGTAAGCGGTTGTCCACTAAAATCCATCTAATCAAATTTCAAACAATTATTGATTTAAATGAAGAGTTTTTTCATTAAAACCACAAAATTTCACTGTGGGTTTGTACGAGTATGGCGGCGAACACGCCCATTAGTACACGTATGCTAAGCGGCTATCTATAAAAAGGCACATTATCGCATTTCAACCTAATATTGACTTTAATAAATAAGTTTTCATACAAAAAGTCAAAAGTGGGCAGTAGGTTTGTATGGGGGCTACCCCAAAAAGTGAGCGTGGCGGGTCAGTCATGATACTCTATTAAACTGCAATAGAAAGAAGTGTATGTGTAAAATTTCAACTGGATAGCATACAAATTGGTCCCCAAAAAATGCGCACCAACATACAGACAGACAGACGGACATGGCTAGATTAACTCGTCTCGTCGAGCTGATCAAGAATATATATACTTTATGGAGTCTACGATGCCTCCTTTAATGCGTTACAAACTTTCAGACAAACGGATAAAACCATTTCACACTATGTGTGAATGGTATAAAAATACTCTCTATCTCTGTCGCGCTCTCAAGGGCGATTCACATTGTAGAGCATGTGAATTGAGCAGCTCGGTCTTAAGTTCGATTCGCATTGTAGAGCATTGTCGGTCGAGCAGCTCGACGTTAGGCTCGAAACTGACATGTTGGTGAGCACCAGTTGGGAGCGTGACTTCAAAGTGTTTTTGTTGGTAAAATTTTAAGAGAAGAGGAGTGAAATACATATTTAAAACAAACAAGGAAAAGAGTGGATAAGAAAACGAACCAACCAAAAATTATTTTATAACTGTGCACTGATTATGCATGCATTTATGCATTAATGCAAATAAAATGCTTAAAGAGAGCATAAATCTATATATGTATGTATAAATAGGCGAAAGCAAAACAGTTCAGTACCACTTTCCTGCCTCAATCACAACTTATTCGCTTGATTTTTTTTATTGGTTGGAAAGGTTGTGAAGGAGGACAGTGTCAAATCTATATTTTTCAAAATCGATTGAATATTTAGGACGTTAAAGGCTTTACTCATCTTTACACATAAATCGCATGCTATAATTTACAAGCAGTTTATGCATTTACAAAGTTTAAAAAAGCGACGCTGCTTTCAAATTATTCGGGTATCGCTGAAAAACGTAGTTTTATAAATGAAATGTGGACATTTAGCGCAGGGCCGATAATCCATAGCACGCGCGTATACATTTTTAGTATGTTTAAAATATTTGACATGTTTAGGTATGCTTGGCGATTTTTTGCTATTGAAAAAAATGGATCAATGAATCTGTACTAAATTTTGTGTGAAAAATAAAATTGAGTGCTCCAACGCAGTTAACATATTGACTGTGGCAATATGTGGCGAGTCTACTTTGAGCAAAAAAATTTATTTTATAAGTGGTACAAGCTGTTCACAGGAGGTCGAGAAGTTAATATCGATGACCGCCCTGGACGCCTGAGCACGTCAACAACCGATGAAAACGTTGAAGCAGTGAAGAAAATTAAATAATTAGATAAGTTGCTGAGGATGTCGGAATATCGGTTGGCGCATACCATTTTTCGGATTTTTGTTCCGAAAGTGAAGTTTGTTCCGAAATTGATAAATTTTGGCCAACAGAACCGTGCGCATCGAAAGGGTCATAACTGCGACGAAACATGTGTATATGGTGTAGTGATGGCTAAAGCAGTGATTTTTGAATCAAGGTGTGAACGGTGATTTTGATTTGAAAATCACCGTCCTTGTAAACGGTGATTGAGTTACCATTTTCAATTAAATTGTGCTGCAACAAATACTCTTGTGCTCACACTGAAGCAATTAAGCCGATTATATATTTTATAGTTCGTGGTATCTCTTGCTGAATGCAAAATTAAGAGTAGATTAAGCTTGTTGATTTTTTTAACACATTAAATACAATACAATATATACTCAATCAATTCTGTGAAATCAATCTCAATACGTTTTTAATTCATATGTATACACGGTTTTACCAAAATGTAAACAGTGTGCATTCACAATAGCAGAAGAAAATTCAATAACCATTCTTGGCGAAAACAGTGATTTGCAAAACTATGACGAAAACGGTGATTGGCTAAACAGTAATATTTTGTGGCTTAAGTTCGTATACGTATAAAGGGCCAAATACAACTTCACACATTTGATCAAATGCGTGATGTGACGGAAAATCGAAGGTTGTATTTGGCGATTTGACTGCTTGATGAAATGTGTGAAGAAAATTAAAAAGTTTTGATTTTCGTCACATCGCTTCTTCTTCCTCGATGTGATCTTAATTTTTTCGTTCTGAACAGACGTATGTGATTTGGGCGGGAAATTTCAAATCCAGATTTGACGAAATGATTTTAAAAGTGTGTGGGCACGCATCACATTACAACGTCACACATTCGATCACATTTAAATGGTGCATTTGGCCCTTAACAAACAAATACGAAGAAGTGATTTGCAGAAAAGTGATTTTCCATCACTCTCTTTCTCTTTCTCAATCACAGAGTGATACTGTAAAAAAATCATCGACCTTGACGCCGAGACTAAAGCCCAATCACTTCAATGAAAGCGGCCAAAACCGGAAAAAACACACCAAGTTCGGTAAAATGTGAAGATTTTGAACACTGTTTTTTTTTTCGATTTCCAATGGCTTGGTGCATCGTGAGTTCTTGCCAGAAGGTCGTACGGTCAATAGGAAATATTTCTTTGAATTTATGATCTGTTTGCGTGAAACAATACGAAGGCAACGCTCGGATTTGTGACAAAACAATTCATTGCTTTTGCATCACGATAATGCACTAGCTCACACATCGTTGCTTGTTCGAGATTTTTATGGCCAAAAATAATACCGCAATCATAACTCAGCCACCGTACTCACCGCCCTCTGCAATTTTTTCCTGTTCGCAAAACTGAAAAGGCCCATGAAAGAACGGCGTCTTGCCACGATTGAGGAGCTAAAGACCGCATCGCAGGAAGATTTTAAGGCCATACCTAAAACCGCATATCAGAAGTGTATCGAGGTTTGGAAAAATCACTGGCCTAACTGTATTATATCCGAGGGGGACTACTTTGAATGGGACAAAAAAGATATCGATAAATATATATATATATTTTTCGAGAAAAATCAAAAGTCGCCTTTTGAATAAAAATAAAATAAAACAAACACTTACCGGTGCACTGCAATCAGGTTCATGTTGATTCCAGTGCCGAAAACTCAAGCCTGGCTCGAGCGTGGTGCTCGGTGAATCTTGTGGCGTTGCAGCTGTGGTAGTAATGATTGGCGGCTCACGTATCAAACGTATTTTGGACAATCGGGGCGCATCACTGCGACGATCCTTTGTCGAATAGTTCTGCGCATGTACAAAGTGAAGTAGACAAAAAGTTGAAACACATTAATACAATGTAGATTCATATATATATATATATATATTAACAGAATATAATGCTTACCCGCTTTATGGCTTTTTTGTCATCCTCATGAATTTTGCAAATATCTTTATCGGGTGATTTACGACTGCTGCCTACCCCTACCGCGACGCAGGGCATATCATTCATTGGATACTCCTGTGTCGGTTGGAGCAAATGCTGCCTGTGCATATTACTTTTCGCCTCGATGATGAGCTCTGCCGAGTCCTGCAGCTGTGAACGAGTTGTGTAGTGACACGGAAATAGTAACAGTGACAAATACATGGTGTCAGACACCATGCATTAGCTAGCAATTGGAAAAATCGCATGCATTTGGTTGTTATCTACTTACGCGCCTGCTAAACTAGCTAAGTGGGAGCATGGCGTGTGTTGCGAAAATGTGTGCTGGTTTGGGTTTGTATATAAAAAGTTTGGATGTGTTTGGAATTTTAAGATCGGGTTAATAAATGAAATAGGAGTCGGAGTCGGAGTCGGAGTCGTACGTATATACGGAGGAATGGATAGATTAAAGGATGGAGGGAGCAACTGTATTATGTTTTGTGACACTTACCTTGCGCACATCCTCGGCACTGTGCCAGCGATTGCGTACCTCGTAGTACGATTCGTTTGTGGTCGATGAATCAACTTCACTGCGCGAATCATCGTACATACCGTCGCTGTAATTCTCGGCGAGCGTTTCTTCGCGCAGTTTTTTAACCAGTTCGCGTTGTTCGCGCTCACGACGTTCATTTCGCTGAGGGAATCAAATTTTCAAAATTAGACTTTTTTTTTTGATGACGTGGCAGCGATCTCTCAATTGATCTATTTTTCACTTGCGCACAATACACATTTGCCTCTCTCGCTCTTAACGCTTTTTTCTCTGAGTTTCTTTAAGTAATGCACGGTAAAAATTTCGTACGCTCTTTCGCTTTTGATTGTTCACTCTGGCGCTCGTTTGCTTGCATGCATATAAATTGCAGTTTAACGATTAACAAAAGCTGAGCGATTTTTGTGGGAAATATAACATATTTAGTTCAAATGAGCGCTAGATAAAGCGAGCATATTGATCAGATAAATTTTTAGTTAAACGATTTTTTTTTTAATTAAAGAGCGAAAGAAACTATGCAAAGCGGACAGTGTTGCCAACTGCGACGTCATTAATTTTTCTTAAAATTTTGAATTCATTTCAGTTTCATTTAAATTTGTCTTAAACCGATTCAATTTAAAATTTGTTTATTTTTTTTTTTTTTTTTAATTTGATTTCTTTTGACAAAACTCTACCTCTGAACTGAATCCCTCAACCAAAATGGCGACCAACAAATTAAACAGCACGTAATTGCCAAATGTCATTAGCGCCACAAAATACAATGCGGCCCAATGACTTGTCTTTTCCATGCCGTTGAACAGAACAACGTTCCAGTCCTCCTGCGTGAGTATCTAGAAAACATGTTGAGCGTGGGCGTGCATAAGAGTCGACATTCAAAATTCATACGGTATATGTAAATATTATTTGTATTGTATATAAGTATGTATTTAGATATTGTTTTGTAAGTATTTAGACATAGTAAGTATATAAGAGTAAATATATTTTTTATATAAATATAAGTATAATATGAAGAGAAGCAGTCGATCGATTAGTTGATCAATTCATCTAACGTATAATCAGTTAATTAATCGAGTAATCGATCGTTGTGTAGGCAGCGTATCTGTGTCAAATGATATGTGAAAAAGCAATGAAACCGTGTTTATGCATTGGTGATTTTGTGTGCACTTGTGTCCATTATAAATAACAGGCGCATCAAAAACCGTTATGATCAATAAATCATAAGTTATCTAAATAGTATGTAGCAAACTCCTAGATTTTATAATGTTTGTAAAAGTTAATATCATATTTTGCTTTCGTCAAAGCTAATATCTTATAGTTTATAGCAGGGGTGTCCACGCCAGATGGTCTCATGCACACTCGTTTTTGTAATGCACTTCAATATATGTACGCTGAATATTTTCGTACATTCAACTATGCTCTTTGCATTAAAAACGATGTGATTACACAAACAATTTTAACGTTCATCGTTATCTGTCTTCCTGTAGCATATAACAAAGCGTCTATACGAAAGTGCAAAGCAGCAACAATTTTGCATACAAAGTATGTATACAGAGTACAACACACACACACACACACACATGCAGCTCTTTGCATAAGCAGCGAAAATTAGGCAAACAATTACATTGTTCTTCGTTAGCTTTCTACGAGAAAAACAAAAACAATTTCGTATGTCACATGGTTTTTGTTTTCTCGCTTATGCAAAGTAAAACCAATTTCTTATGTATTGGTGTGTGCTCTTCCATATGCACCATTTGTTTATAGGAATATTTATTGTTAAAGTCTATTGTTGAAGGATGTATGTAGACCCCATGTGCGACATTTATATCTGTTCTTTGTAATTGGTATTTCTTGGTGACATAAACCTAAGTAGATTCTAATACATCCGCGTTGGAGTAAAGCTTGTAGTTTTTAGACGGCTTTTGCAGTATACTTTATAGTAGCATACTTAGAAAAAGCTAGACGAGCTGGCATGTCTATATCGACTCGACTTTGATTCTGACCAAAAATATACATATATACTTTAAAGGTCTGCTACGCCTGCTTTTGGCTTTTACATACATTTCCACAATCTGAACCTTTTTACCCCAAAAAAAAAAAGTTAATGAGCTGTGGTTTGACTAGTCACAAAATAGTTTATTATTCGATCGGGTACGTAGTCTAATATCTGGTTTCGTGCTTTACTCCGCATGAGCTCAAAGTCAGTCATTGCACTAAAGAATTTCAATATTAATGAGAAATTCAGAATTGCTAGAATTAAAAAATGAAATGTTTTGGAAATCTCGATTTTATCTTTATATGTTGCATAATAATTTACAATAGTGGTCTGTGATTGTTTTCCATATTGAAGATCACACTAAATTACACTAAATTGGTCGTTTCATATGTACATATTTCATCATAAAATATTCTAATCAAGCTATTGTAACTCTTAAAAAAAAGGAAATTCATTAAATTGTTTGTATACCCTTCACTGTGAGTGTGAATAGTATTATAATTTAGTAACAATGTTAAGAAGCATCGGAAACATTATCAAGTACATTCGTGATCAGCACGACGAGACGTATCAATTTTTGAAATAGTGTTTTGAAAGTTGTTATGCAGACTTTTGTAACCATAGGCAAAATGCTTATCGAAATGACAGTGATTTATTCACCAGAAAGTATATCTTGCACATAAAGTTCGAAGCGTATTAAAGCGCCGCTTCCATCGAAGTAATCGTTTTCTCATGTTATTTCGCAGCATAGTAAGCAGTTGTTCTCACTTGATCTTGAACAGCTCCCTAGACAACTCCCATAATCTCTTAACCAATTCGACGCATCGAACTACCCTTGTTCGTCGGTCTGTCAATCTGTCTCATGTCTGTGTGAATGCAATCTAATCCCTCATATTTGAAGAAATCAATCTGAAATTGGATGTGAAGTCTTGTTATATTTCGAATTTAAAAATTTATAAAAATGACAATGGCACGAGAAGATATAATCCCCATACAAACATACCACCCTCTCTCTTTTTGGTTTTTGTAAGAACAATTTTTTTATTAGGACCGTTGAAGTATTACGTAACGCGAATTGGTTTATTGGTTCAATTGGTTACATTTCGCAAGTTATTTTAATAGTGATAAATCTACAACAACAACAAAATAATTGAATAATTATTATCAACAGGATATATGAAATTTTATCGGGCATTATACAAATCTATACTGCATCATGTTCGTGAAATGCATAAAAGTTACAGAGGAAAAGACGAGGGAAAAAATACGCCCACGCCGTGTTGCTGCTTAACGAGCTGAAGAACTTCTGTGAGACAAATTGATTCTAGGTACCCTGTAATAAACGAAATATGTTCAACGGGCCCTTAAAGTTGAATGTGTCGGCTTCTTAGGGACAGAAGTTTCCCATATATGTTAATGAACGTATTGTGCATATTTAGGAGCTAGCCCACCACAGATTCACAGTACACTTTCTGTTTTATGCATGTAAAACTTTCTTATTTTTTAGTTAACATCTTCAAAACATATCAAAGGCGTCAAATAATCACTATACCATATAGCATATAGAGTTAAAAATAATATTTAAAGATGCGTGTGTAGAGTATTAAAGAACCGAACTACCTAATATACAATTTTTCTTGCTTTTCGCTAATACTCGTACTGAATATTTTATTATCATCAAGGAAAATATACAAGAAGTATTTTTCCCATTCAATGTATTGGAAATGAAAAAAGGAAAAGATATTCAAAAGGATTTTAATGTTAAAGTTAGAAGAGATTATATATAACAAAAGAGTTTTCATCCATTATGTGAGCGAAGACAATTCTTTTCATTTTCAGTTTTGTTTTCAAATTTTATTCCGCACCCGATATAAAAAAAAAGAAACAAGAAAACACGTTAGCTTCGTTTGAACCGAAGCTCTAACACCATTCACACGAAATTTTAAATCGTATTGTAAAACGTGAACGTGGGGAGTTTAAATGGGGGCTATACCAAAAAGTGGGCGGTACACACCCACTAGTAGATTTGTATGAAGCGACTATCTATAAAATGCCACCATATTGTATTTCAAGTTGATATTGACGCTTTTCATACATACAAATGCATAAAAGTGTGCTGTAGGTTTGTATGGGAGTACCTCAAAATGTAGGCGGGATACGCCAATTTGTATATTTTTACAATCCACTAAGATCCAACAAATCGAATTTCGAGCTAATATTGATTTAAATAAATAAGTTTTTCATACGCAAATGTGGGCGGTGGGTTTGCATGGGGCCTACCTCAAAAAGTGGGCGGGTCACACCCATTAGTCTATGTATGTTAAGCGACTGTCCATAAAAAGGCACCACATCTAATTTCAACCTAATATTGACTTTAATAAAGAAGTTTTTCATACAAAAACACAAAAGTGGGTAGTAGGTTTGAACGGAGGCTACCCCAAAAAGTGTGTGGGTCCCTCACATTAATGTATATATGAAGCGTCCATGCACTAGAAGCTACCATACCAATTATTTAGTTGATATTGACTACAATAAAAAAGTTTTTCTTACAAAAAGTCAAAAGTGGACGTTGGTTTTGTATGGGGGCTACCTCAAAAAGTGGGCGTGGCGGGTCAATTTTGACACTCTATTAAACTGCAGAAAAAAAAAACCTGCATACAGACAGACAGACTCGTCTCGTCGAGCTGATCAAGAATATATGTATATTCTTTATGGGGTCTGCGGTGCCTCCTTTAATTCGTTACAATTGATTGTAGTAGCAAACAGAATAAATTTGAAATTTTTATTAACAATAGGTTCCCATCTAAACCATAAGCTTATACGACCGCTCCATATTTAAGGGGTCCGATGTTGTATATTTTATGGGATTTGATGGTAGTAATAACCATTCAAAATTAGTAGTTTCGAGCATCAATAATGAAGTAGCTGTATGTACTTGAACCCTAATCTGAGCCATAGGCTTGCATATGTGTATGGGGGCTCTTTGCTATAGGGCGTTTACCGTAGTAAGTTTGTATAAATACTATACAACAATAACAAGTCCCTACATCGAGTTTGCGCTGGATATCGAAATAAATTTTATAAAAAAATTTATGCAAAAAGATCATAAACTTATGTGAAGCGTTAACTGAAGCGCTACTACAAAAAAAAAAAAAAAAAAAATCATTTGTAAATGACCATATCAAATTTGTTATATTTAGCTTATACTCGTATTACAGATGTTGCCTGTACCAAAACCTCTTTCTCCTCTACCTAGAGCCCAAATTAGCATGAAACACTGTCATTGATGTTTTTTCTTTTTTTTTAATACGTTCGTCTGCTAACATTATTCTAAAGTTAGCATGCCAAGCCATTTTTGTTATTTAGAGTCGAGCATACAAATTTTAATTGGAGCACAAAATTAGTACAAAACTAATTAAACAAGTTTTTGTAATGCATGTACGATTTGCTTTAAACTATATATATTTATTTAGACTTGAACAAAAAAAAAAAAAAATAATAATTTAGGCGCATAATTAGCACAAAGTTAACTTTCCAAAATCGCATGTACGTGTTTCGTCATATTTTAATATTGGTCTGATAAGCATATTGATTGTAATGAATAAAAAGTTTTTCTTATTAAAACATAAAAGTGAGCGAAGGCTTTGTATAGGAGTGAAAAAGGCATGTCCATGCTTTATTCATTTAATATTCATTTAATATGCAGCTAAACTCATACGGACAGAGAGACGGAGCTGATTAAGCTGATTATATATTGTTAATTTTAAAGGATTGATAAGAGATGGCGTCGTAACTAGCACTAAATCGCATCGGGTAAACCTGTGACTATATTCATGCGAAAGCCTATTTCATAAGCTTAAATTTTCAGTATGCGTCATTCTACTGAAGCGTAAACCAACATATTTTTTGACGTGATAACGTCTATTAAATCGATTTAGACGAAAGGGCCATGCCCATTTCTGACGTTCCGCCTGAACAAGCGATAGACAGGCACGACCGCCCTCATCGTTCTGCTGGCATTGGCTTGTGAAAGCTATAGTTATGTGTGTGTGTGTTTTGCGTAGTAGAGTTATCTAGCGCGCGGTGGGGTGTGGTATTCATATGGTATATATGGTATATATGGAATATATGAAGAAAATAACATTGTAAGCGTATAATAAGTTTCTTTCAATAAAATCTTTTTTCTTAGTTCGTCCGAGGTTTGAACTCGCAACTTAGAAAACTTATAGCTTACATCTATACGAATTAACGCAGCCGCACTTTAGCAAGCAGCGCCAAAAACGTATTACAAAGTTAAAGAACTAGGAGCCAATATAAGCAGCACAAAGCAGAAATGAAACAAGAAAAAACGTTAACTACGGTTAAATAGTATTGTAAAACATACATAGGGGTTTTAAATAGGGGCTACCGCAAAAAGTGGGCTGTACGCGCCCACTAGTATATGTGAATGAAGCGATGTAGTAGATGTGTAAGATGCCGCCATATCGAATTTCAAGTTGATATTGACGTTTTCCATACATATGCATAAAAGTAAACTGTGGGTTTATATGGGAGTACCTCGAAAAGTGGGCGGGCCACGCCCATTAGTCTATGTATGTTAAGCGGCTGTCGATAAAAAGGCACCATATCGCATTTCAACCTAATATTGACATTAAAAAAGAAGTTTTTCTTACAAAAAGTCAAAAGTGGACCATAGGTTTGTATGGGAGCTACGCCAAATAGTGGGCGGGTCATTAATGTATATTTATATATATATATATATATATTTATATATATTTTTCCCATTAATGTATATTTCAAGCATCCGTCCACTAAAAGTTACCATATCAACTATTAAGTTTATATTGACTACAATAAAAAAGTTTTTCATACAAAAAAAATCTTGACACTATTAAACTACAATAATTAGAAGTGTGTGTGCAAATTTTCAACAGGATGCTATCCTGGTCCCAAAAAATGCGCACAACAACATACAGACAGACGGACAGACGGACATGGCTAGATCGACTCGTCTCGTCGAGCTGATCAAGAATATATATACTTTATGGGGTCTACGATGCCTCCTTTAATGCGTTACACACCATGTGTGAATGGTATAAAAATACGTGCTGCGCACACAAACACACAAACAAACACGAACACGAATCAATTCATAAAAGTATGCAATTTTTCATCAATGTTTTCTTATGACGTTATCACTTAAAAATATCGTCCGTAAACCGACTTTACAGACAACCATTTTTTTTTTTGCTCTGTCAACATCTTTCGACTTTGTTCGAACAAAACGCAATTTGCGGGAAGGTTTGCTTTTGTTTGAAGAGTAAAGCAGCTGGGTCTCTGCTCCATCGATTTCAACTTGTGAGTACTGGTTTCGTCGGTTTAAAAGTGGTTATTTTGATACGGAGGACAAAGAACGTCCGAGCCAGCCCAAAAAGTTTGAAGATTAAGAATTGGAATTACTCGACGAAGATCCGTATCAAACCCTTCAAGAATTGTCAGAATCATTGGAAGTTGGCAAACGCCTCAAAGCTAAAGCCATGCATCAACATCGACGGCAAAGCCGAATATTGATGGCGCCAAGCTCATCTTCTGTATTTGGTGGGATCAGAAGGGTGTTGTGTACAATGAGCTGCTCCAGCCTAACCAAACCATCACTGATGAACGTTACCAACAACAATTGATGCAATTGAGCCGAGCATTGAAGCCAAAACGGTCGGAATATGCCAAAAGACACGAGAAGGTGGTTTTTCAAAATGACAACGCTCAGCCACATGTTGTAAGATCCGTCAAGGAAACGTTGGAGGCGTTGAATTGCGATGTGCTACCCCAGACATAGCCCCTTCTGACTACTACACTACACTTGTTCAGATCGATGACAAACGCTCTGGCTGAGCAGCGTTTTATTTCTTACGAGAATACCAAAAAAAATGGGTCGATTCGTGGATTGCCTCAAAAGACGAGCCGTTCTTTCGACACGGAATCCATATGCTGCCAAAAAGATAATAATTTGAATAATATACATTGTAGCATTTTTTTTTTTTAAATAAACGCTCAAAAATCGCAAAAAAAATTCCTTTAAAGCTAATTCCAACACCACAATATATACATATATTTTATGGAGTCTACGATGTCTCCTTTAATGCACTACTACTAACTTTCAGACAAAGGATATACAAATCAATGCCAATCTTTGAGATTTTAACTTTCAGAATAAATATATGTTTATACCTATAATGATTTTTTGTGCGTCAGAGGCTTCATAAGAGGCTAATATAATTATTATTCGAGACCTCATGAGAAGTTTTCACCGTAACTTGAGTAATAAAATGAAAAATTTGAGCTAATGGTTTTATTCAGTTCAGGCCTCTTAGGCGTTAGGCTAATGTTAATGTTTTCTAAACCGAGAAAAAGCCCTGTAAACTAATTGTAGGTTTGCTTTACATATGATTTGTATACATCTTAACGGCTTTATTCGATATTCGAGAACTCATGAGTAGTTTATACCATAACTTGAGTAATAAAATGAAAAATTTGAGCTAATGGTTTTATTCAGTTCAGGCCTCTTAGGCGTTAGGTTAATGTTAATGTTTTCTAAACCGAGAAAAAGCCCTGTAAACTAATTGTAGGTTTGCTTTACATATGATTTGTATACATCTTAACGGCTTTATTCGATATTCAAGAACTCATGAGTAGTTTATACCATAACTTGAGTAATAAAATGAAAAATTTGAGCTAATGGTTTTATTCAGTTCAGGCCTCTTAGGCGTTAGGCTAATGTTAATGTTTTCTAAACCGAGAAAAAGCCCTGTAAACTAATTGTAGGTTTGCTTTACATATGATTTGTATACATCTTAACGGCTTTATTCGATATTCGAGAACTCATGAGTAGTTTATACCATAACTTGAGTAATAAAATGAAAAATTTGAGCTAATGGTTTTATTCAGTTCAGGCCTCTTAGGCGTTAGGCTAATGTTAATGTTTTCTAAACCGAGAAAAAGCCCTGTAAACTAATTGTAGGTTTGCTTTACATATGATTTGTATACATCTTAACGGCTTTATTCGATAATCGAGAACTCATGAGTAGTTTATACCATAACTTCAGTAATAAAATGAAAAATTTGAGCTAATGGTTTTATTCAGTTCAGGCCTCTTAGGCGTTAGGCTAATGTTAATGTTTTCTAAACCGAGAAAAAGCCCTGTAAACTAATTGTAGGTTTGCTTTACATATGATTTGTATACATCTTAACGGCTTTATTCGATAATCGAGAACTCATGAGTAGTTTATACCATAACTTGAGTAATAAAATGAAAAATTTGAGCTAATGGTTTTATTCAGTTCAGGCCTCTTAGGCGTTAGGCTAATGTTAATGTTTTCTAAACCGAGAAAAAGCCCTGTAAACTAATTGTAGGTTTGCTTTACATATGATTTGTATGCATCTTAACGGCTTTATTTGCTATTTTTGTTTGTTTTTTGTTTGTTTTTTGTTTGTAATGGAAATGATTTTAATAACAAACGTTTACAAACGACAAACGGAAAACCAAAATATATAATACAAAAAATATTAGAAGGAATAGAACTTCGTGTTTCTGTTTTCTGTTTTCTGGTTTAGTATTTGGCTTGTTGGTTGCTTGTCACAAAATGCGAATGCAGCAGCGGCAAACAAAGTGATAGTTAATGAAAATAAATATATAAATAAATTTGTTTGAAAAATAAAAAAGACTATAACAAAAGTTAAAAAAAAGTATCTATATTTTTGGTTTTATTTCTTATTAAATCTAGTATAAAGCAAAGCTTTCGTTAAGTAGCTGTTGAAATATCTTGAACAACAAATTAAAAAATTCGTGGTGTGAAACTTTTTTTTTTTTTTTTCTTATTTTTAAACTGGTAAGTTTAAGGCGCAATTTTTTTATAGAGCCGACAACAAAAAGAAATACAGCACTTTAAACTAAATTTGCTCGTCTAGAACGTTATTTATTTTAAATAAAGAAAATTTTGGTGGTTTTAGAAAACTCATTAAAAAAAAAAAATGGAACGTGCCAATATCATTAGAATTCATTTACAGATTTTCATTCGTATGAGATTTAAAACAAACAAAAAAATACCACAAAAAAAACGACAAAAAACGAAAAAAAAAAAACACAAAAAAAAGGTAATACAATAAAATAAGTCTTTAGTATTTGAAAAATTTATTAAATTATACTATGAATTCAAGGCAAGTGAAGCGTATTGCAGAGAAGGGATAAATAAACAAAATCTTATCAATATAGACTTGCGAAATATTTATAGTTTATAGTTAAATTGCTTATAAAAAAAAAATAAAACTATTGGTTGGCCATTGATATTGTATCTTATTGTATCTCTCTTTTTCTGTTAATAGTAGAGATGTTTTGTTCTTCCTTAAAGTAAGTACTAATAAACCATGCAAAACGGCTGTAAAATTATTAGTTAACTAAATTACAGGAACAGAAAATCGCAGCTGTGTATTATAGATACAATAACTTGAACAAAATTTTTGTTTAACTATATCTTTAATAGTACGTGTAGGCACTTAATTTGACAGGGATTCAATTGTTCTGTACTGTAAAGTAATGGATTTGTGGTTAAAATTAGTTAATATTAATGCGGTGTGTCAGATAAGTCTTATTTATAACAGTAAAGCAGTTATATAAAAAATGAATCACAATAATATCTGTACAAGAATCAAAGCGGTGTTAAAGCAATGTAATTTAAATATAGACCCTAGGAAAAATCGGAAATGTTGAGCATTAAATTTTAGTAGCCAACTCTAAAAATCATAAAGCTTAAATATTTTTTATAATCTGATCTGATCTGATCTGTTCTGTTCTGTTTACACGGAACGGCAAAAAATTACCTTCGGAATGTTAAATGAATGAAATCGATTGAATTTACAGTATGAATTTTTTCTTCTAGTTCTGAACGGTTTTCTCAATTTTTCCATTACGTAATCGTACTTATATCTACTCTCTATGTATATTCTGCACAAAAATGTTCGTAAAAATTTTATTCCAATACGATTAAGAAAAAACTGTACATAAGGGAACTACGTATGTATCACCCACCTATCAGTGTCTATTCTACAAAACTGTTTCTCAGTGTTACTGTTTAATAAAAATGTCCTGTTTACCTGTTGCATGTTTCAATTTAAACAAAATACCAGCTAGTTTGTTCAATCGACTTTTTCATTCGAATTACACCCACATTTAAGCAAAATCTCTTTTCACTCTTCACACTAAAGATTAGTCTCCGGTTCGATTGGATCATTGTTATGAAAGCACATCTTTGTCAAGCGCGTGGCCAGGGGCACGGAGTCGTTGCCATTTATAATACATCATGGCTTTACATTTTTTAATTTAGTTTCCAAAATTCGCCATAAGTTTTATAAGCTTGGCATTCTTTTGCAAACTGATTGCAACTGTAGAAATGAAGTGTCGTAGCGCAAAGAAATGAACTTTGATCCGGAAATGAGCCTTGATTCATAGAAATGTATGAGACTATACTTTAAAATGGATGTGCTACAATGACTAGCAGAGTCTCGTCGAGTAAAAGATTTGTGAATATTTGTTTTTTTTTTTAAATTTCTAACACATGCAAATTTTAAAGTGATTGGTAAAAAACTGTTTTTTTTTTTTTTTTTTTAATTATATTTCAATAAATATTTAATTATTATTCAATAACTCAGAGGAATTTTAACTAAACAACGGTTTTGGGAAGAAGAAAAATATATCTTTCATTTTCGTAAATAATATTTTTCTGTTGATTCGAAACTATATGTAGGGTTTTGAACGAAATAGTCTGAAAGTTACTTCTTTTGAACAAAAATTTGCTTTAAATTGTGCTCAAAGTGTAAAAAATGTAAAAACAATTTAAAGCAAATTTTTGTTCAAATGAAATCGTTTGGCACAATTTTTAGAGAGTACATTCAGTTTTAATCGAATGGACTGTAATTAACCAAAATCAAATAAAAATTGACGTAGTTATTAAACTTTAAAAGATGGTTTACTCTTGTTTTAAAAACATTACACTTGATTTTGAATTGAAATAAAAGCCGAAATTTGACATTGGTGAAAATATGCTTGATTTTTGTACACTAGTCAACTACTGGTGGACGATAATAAACTGTTGATGGTCAAGAGCATGGTTTCTAGGAATGATCTACTGGTGGAAGATAAAAATATGTTATGTTAAATGCTCAAAAACATGGTTTCTAAGAATGAAATTTCCGGTTCAGTTTTCATTATTGAGCTAAGTTTCGAAGAAAAAAAAAAAAAATAAACATAATTTACATAGCGATAAGACTCTCTTTTTTCGCAAGGCTTTGTTGCATTTTTCACAGCAAACATTAAATCTAGGATTTACGCAGCAAGCAATATCCACAGATCAAGTGTATGCAAAGTTTTGGATGCCACGTCCACAAGAAACCTTAAAAAAAACACACATTTTTTTTCACGAAAAAACCAGCAAAAAAAAATGTTTCTATTTTATATTTAAAAAGAGAATCAGTGCATGAAATGCAGCCGAGAACTTCGAAGTCATGAACGTACTACGACTGCAGCATTCTTTCTTGTTAATATTAATTTTGTCATAATTTTTGGTATACGCTGAATTAAATATCGGACACCCCACAAAATATATGTATATATTCTTGAACAGATTGGCGACACAATTAGTACATCCAAATTTTTTTAGATACCGTTCCAAAACTGGGTGTGAAAGCATTTTATGTTAAGTTAGGTTAAGATGGCCAACATGGGTAAACCCCACATTGTCACTTAGGCTAGCTTAGGCCCTTTGTGATACCATATATGTTTCCTACTTCAACCGCAGCTACTCTGAGAACCACAGGACTTTGTCAGTGTCAAGAACGTCGAAATCTGTTTGATCTCTTTATCCGAAATCTCAGTTAGGTTATCCAGTAAGGGGTGCCCTAGTAACGCCAAACTCTTACTACTATGGGCCGGACAATGACATAACAAGTGCTCGACCGTCTCATCCTCCTCGGCATTTCCACAACTTCTGCAGAAGTCCCAGGAGTTCAACCCTAACCTTGCGGCATGTCTACCTACTGTGCAGTGGCCTGTGAGGGCTCCCACAATAACAGCTATCTGATCTATCTTGTGCTGGAGAAGTGTTATTGTTCGTTTGAGGTTGTATTTTTGCCATGTGAGTCTTGAGATTCTGCACGTACTAAGTTTGCAGCATCTATTGTTTGCTATACCTATTATCTCTGTTGAGATCTGTAGTTTAAAAGTAGCCATGGGTATACCTACTGTGGCCTTCCCTGGAAGGATATCAGCAGTGGTACCCTCTCTGGCTAGTTTATCCGCTTCACAATATCCCTCTATGTTTTGGTGACCAGGCACCCAGATGAGATTTACGGCACTCTATTGTGGTTTTGGTGTTTGAGCTGAAGGAGTTCAGCGCTTTCAGCGCAGCTTGACTGTCCAAGAAGATAAACACATTTTCTTGTGTGTGTGTGTGTGTGTGTGTGTGTGTGTGTGTGTGTGTGTGTGTGTGTGTGTGTGTGTGTGTGTGTGTGTGAGTATAGCCTAAGGAGATGCGTAGCTTCCTGAATAGCTAGCATCTCCGCCTGATAAACGCTACAATGATCGGGCAGTCTAAAGGATTCTCTAATCCCCAGATCTGATGCAAATACACCTCCTCCTACCCGACCATCCAGCTTAGAGCCATCTGTGAAAGCATTTGAAACGGGTAAATATTCAAAGTACCCAATTTGTGGTATGCCATGTGCAGCGTTATGCGTATCCTTCATACTAACTCACTACCCAAGTTTATGATTTTGTATTGAGAACTATTTTTGTTGGAATTGATATCGAAATAGAATTGATATTGAAATGCAGTAGGAACGCTTGGATGCAGTATTCACTACAAGTTCAGTGTTAGTTTGTAATGAAAACGTTCAATTATATTTTTTGATATTGGAAACATTTTATTATAAAAGCAATATGAACTTGAATTTTGTGTAAAGGAGTAAAAAATTTAAGCGTTCAAAGTTACTTTAGATTAAAAATCATTAGAACACAAACACTTTTGTAGTATTGTGCGACACTTGTTTGAACAGGAGACTGAACTTAAGTGTAAATAGAAATATTCTCTAATTTGTATTATCAGAAAGTTTGAAACGCCTTTAAGTAAAAATCGAACATTCCATTAAGCATTTGTCTGTTCGTTCGTCGGCCCAACTGTATTGATTCAAATTAATGTTGTGATGCGACGCTTGAAATGATTTACACAAGTTAAGAAAGCGTCGCATTTTAGTTTTATACAGGGTTTGTTCAGATAGTAATGCGCCATCATTTCTGAATATCACTTTGGGGATCAGCATCAATAACACCCGCTGTCTTAATTTGGATATCCTCGGTAACGATATTCTGTGTACTAGTTTTCCCATTTTAAGATTCACTGTTATCATCCCCCCACTAAATCGACGAACGATATTATATTTCCAATTCCAATGCTTGCTGATAAGCCCATGTAGAAAGGTTTTTTGTTTTCACCCGACCCTCCTTAAACATCATGTTCGATAATATATTTTGATAGAATATTTAGTTAAGAATATCGGAATTTATCCAAGACAAACATAAAATTTGACACATCGTTGTCCACTATTAACAAGTTTGATTTGTTTGTCGATCTTTACAGAGCGAATGCTCGGAGACAGCACTAAGGCCAATACGACAACAAGAGGGAACAAATGTTCACATCACCTTTCTAACAAATCCTATAGATAACACCTTGTCTAAAAAATGAAGTTCTTTCGTTAAAAGTATGTTCCGATTAAAAAAATGAATTCCACTTTAAAAAATTATCTGTAAAGCTATGTATTTAGTATAGATAACTATGGAAAATATTTAATTGACTGTGATTTTAATCGGCACAAACAAAAAAAAAATATTAATCTCGGATTCAGAGCTAAGTACTTGAGTAATTAAAAGAAATGTAAGTACAGGGTGTCTCAAAAGAAAGTTCACATTTGATTTGCCGATTGCGTGAACGCAACTATACCGAGGAGCGCGGGCGGTATGTCAATCGGTAGCCTAGCTTTTGGGAATTTAGTCGCTATGGAGCGTTTCTCGGGAGCCGACCGGGCCGTGAGTTTTACAAAAACGTTAATTCAGCGACTGTAGCGCATAGAAAATTCTGCAGTATTCGACATGTTCGTCATTTAAATGATGCGACAAGCCCTCGACTCATTGAAAAATGGGTCGAGAAGTTTGAAGAGACCGGTTCAACGCTGAAAAAATCAAAATCCGGGCGTCCAAGGTCTTCGAGAACGTACGAAAACGTAGACAGTGTTACTCAGTCTGTTCGTGACAACCCGGACCTATCGATTCGGAAGCGTGCTGTTGCTTTAAACGTGCATAGATCATCATTGTTCCGCATTTTACACAACGATTTAAAGCTGCACCCCTACAAAATTCAGTTGTTGCAAGAATTAAAGCCTAAGGATGAAATTTTTCCTGGCAAATTGGCCTCCACGAAGTACCGCTTTAACACCTATGGACTTTTTACTGTGGGGTTACGTCAAATCGAAAGTTTACGGCAACAAACCGACTTCCCTGGCACAATTAAAAAAAATATCCGTTACGAAATGGCAGCCATCACGGAGAATACCTGCCGAGCCGTCATAGGAAATTTTAGTGCTCGATTAAATGCCGAATGCCGTGAACGTAACGGTTTACATTTGGACAATATCATTTTTAAGAAATAAATTCCCAAAGTAAAACATAATAAACATTTTTTCAATAAACTACTTACTTTTTTTTTTAGCGATTTTTTAAATGTGAACTTTCTTTTGAGACACCCTGTACAACAATTGATATCCGAACTAAGTAACAATGTAGGGTCAATATGCTAAATTTACAACAACACTTTTGTCAGTATAGTAAAAATTAGAACTAGGCAGAATATCAAATATTTGCCACATATTATTTTCAAAATTGTTTTTCGACTTTCGGCAACGTTATGGACCAGTCTTAAATTAGAAGCCTAATAATAGTTAAAATATCTGAGTGGCTTAAGCTCTAATACGAAGTTCAGTTTTTCGTTAGATTACTGTAGGTCTGTACGAAACGAGTTTATATGTAGTACTAAAAAGCTCTATTTACTCTATTTAAAATAAAGTGATGCACAGCATCACAGAAAAATAATTGGCATTCTTCATAGAGAACTTAATATGTGGTCTTGTAAAAGTTTATCTCGAACCGTACTATGTATATATTTCAGGAATATGAATTCACATCAATACTAATCAGAAAAATTATGCTCAAGATGTTCATTATGTGCTTCAGATGGCAGTGTGGTTATATGTACTTATGTTGTTGTGCTTGTGAGAGTGCACGGGTGGGATAGTTTTTCGGTGTTTTGAATAGAACTCAATTAAATGAACGAAATCAGTGAAAAGTCGAAATTGAAAAACAAAAATGTTATGAATCAATAATTCGAAAAAAAAAATTCCAGAGACTATAATAAACCAAAATTTAACATAAATTGCTCTTTAACAAATTTATAGTTTTATAAAAATTTTTTTTTTTTTTTTTTTTTGGGTATGAACATATGTAAATACTATATTATTAATTGAATTCTTCTAAATTTTGTCAGCTGAATGTGTTCTTACTTGGAATACTGTTACTGTCGCCCATAAAATGTTGTTGAAGTGTTTACGATCGCATTCGCATTGGGGATGTCGGCTGATTATTTCTGGACACGTACATTCACGTTCGAGTCCGGATTCGTCCAAAAATTTACAAAACTTACCGCCAAACAGATACATGCCGAGAATGCTGTAGGTTTATATATATATATATATATTATATATATAGAGAGAGTATATATATATATATGCGCAAATGATAAAAAAAAAAACGTCTAGTAGTAGAGTAGTTAAGTAAATATATCTTTTTTATGTTTTTTTTTTTATGTATTTATATTCATAAGTATATATATGTATATATAAAGAGAGATATAAATATATAAAGGCTGTTTGGTTGGTTTTTGGTTGATTAATTTTAAATTGGTCTGATTTGGTTGGTTTTTTTTTTTCTGACTGAGGCATTTTAACTCATAATGAACGAACGAATTTATGATAATACCAAAAACTGTTTGTTTGATAAAGTTTGTGGAATGTGTAGCCTCTGCACGATTGGCTTTGTGTTGTTGGTGTTGGTCCATATATTGGTCCATAATATTCAAGTCATTACGTTCAGAAGCACAAACAGACGAGTTACTATACACACATATAGCGAAGAGGTTTTTTTTTTTGTTAAGAAATTTAATCTGTTTCGGTTTGTATTTTTTTTTTGTATTTTTAATTTTATTAAAAAGACGGTGTTCTTGTACGCATTTACTTGATAAAAAAAACGCACACGTTCCAAAAATTGTATGTAGAAACTGTTTATAACACGAATATCGCATACTTGTCCTGCTACTCATCCTACACTGCATGCAATACAAAATTGTGCAATGTCATCAGTTGTGGCGAGCATATAGTATGTATGTATTGCTTCAATCGGTGTGACTCCATGTTATTAAACAGTGTTCCATCATCAATGTTTTCGTATGTGTGCTTTTCTTAAATAGTTTATTTACACCGTACATTGTGTGTGCAATTGAGAACCTTGATAGTAATGTATGTACTATGTAGTATTTTATAATGATTTGTTTGTTTTTCGTTTTTGTTATAAAAAATATTTTGTATGTACATATAGACAAGAGTTTATATCAATGGGTCCTGCGTTAAAGTATAGACATACAAATAAGTAGGTACAATTAAATGGGACAAAATATATAATTTTTACAGGCGATGGTGATGTGCACTGAACTGAACTGAACTGAACTGAACTGTTTCATATCGAACCGCTCTTTGAAACAGTTTCAATATGAATACGAAAAGATTGTTCTATATACATGTTCTCGTATTAGCATGTAGTAAGTAAATGAATTCGATGGCATGTAGTATTAAATATAATGTAGTACAAAGTTAGTAGTTCTTATGTTTGTGAACTGAATTTATTTGTCACTGATCTGTATATATGTTATACGGGTTATATTGATATTTTAATTCTTTATTTTATCGAAAAATAGTTGTATGTATTTTTAGAGTAGTGAGTTGTTGTTGAGCGGGGTAGGCGTAGCGCAATAGTTAAGAGTTAAACATAAAGTTTAGAACAGAGTTTATGGATTTATTAAATGAGTTTCTTTTAACAAACTACAGTATACAGTATTTGTGAGTCTGATCTGTGTAGTTATATCAGTTTTAATTGGTTTGCAATGATTGTGTACTAAAAAAATTACATGCATCTTCAAATTCTCAAAAAAAGACAATAAGCTAAATAGAATATTGAAAGTGTTGTCAAATTCTGAGCTACAACATGCAGCATAAAATGATCGTCAAGCCAATTGGCATAACATTGCACAACAAAGAATTCAGAAGGTTTACTATATGTTTGGAATCGGTTTGGGCGCAGTAAACTACAAATGATGCTTCTTAAACGCAAGCACAGACAACTTCTTTTGCTACGCGCTGTCTAACACATGAAAGTTTTAAGCATCGTGTAGCAAGTGAGCTTCTCAAATTGTACTTTTCTAATGAGTTCGTACTGTTTTTAGTTCTCATTTAGAAGAGTTTGCTTACCTGGCTATTTATTTAATTATTTTTAAAGTTTGTTTAATAAGTTTCTGTTTCATTATTATTAATATTGTATAATTTTTAATTTCTCTTTGTTCTTTTGTGTGACTTCATTTTTATTAGCAAAGTTTATTTATATTGTCATACAGCATGCTTTGATGACACATTGACTATTGTTACGCACTTTTGCGAACTTACTCTCTATTGATTACATTATAAGGAACACACAGATACACACAAACACCAATACAAATACTGTTACGTAAGTAAGACTAAACGTAACGTTTATGAAACGCAACGTAACGAAAAAAAAAATGAAAAACACACCACTCACATACAACTAAAAAACTAAAAAACTAAAAATAAAAAAACAAAAAAAAAAAAAACAGCTCGAGACAAGTAAAAGCAACTACTATTTACTAATGTATCTACAGCAAAAATTTTGTATATACAAGCAAAATCGATTACGATTATGTAGCTGCAATCTTCTCGGATTGTTCAGATTTTATTTGTGGAATGCTTGCTTGCATATAAACATATATACAGATAGTATATATACATAGATGTGAAGCTACAGATACATTTGAGTATGTCGCTGTATCTCAAGAGAGCAATTGGTACCAAGTACTATATTAATTTTGATATTTCTTTTTTGTTTTGTTGATAAAAAAAAAAAAACAATTCAAAAATATTCAAATTTTAGTTTAAGCGAAATGAGTTTAGGAGAAATAAGTTATAAAAGAAATAGACATACAAATTAACAGACATTAAAGTAATATAGTAGAGTAGTTGAAAAATTCATACAATCAGATCATTCGATGTTCTTTGTAGATGGTTCCATTGCATCAGATATCGCAAGCGACAAAAAGTATGTGTATTTTTGTAGTTTTTTTATGGTATTGTTATATAGATAAAATTGACAGATACATATATAGTTAAGTCGAACAGACAGACAGACAGACTTCAAGACAGTAGAAAGAAAGGCAGACAGACAGAGACATTGTAGTAAAGTTTTAAAAAGAGTTGTAATAAAAGTAGTACAAGTAGTTATAGTATACATATATATATATAGACAGATACATAGACAGACAGATATATAGGTATATATACATATATGTATATATATATATATATATATATATATATATATATATATATATATATATATATATATATATATATATATATATATATATATATATATATATATATATATATATATATATATATATATATATATATATATATATATATATATATATATATATATAGAGAGAGAGAGAGAGAGAGAGAGAGAGAGAGAGAGAGAGTATATATAGAGAGAGAGAGAGAGAGAGGAGAGAGAGAGAGAGAGAGAGAGAGAGAGAGAGAGAGAGAGAGAGAGAGAGAGAGAGAGAGAGAGAGAGAGAGAGAGAGAGAGAGAGAGAGAGAGTATATATATATATATATATATATATATATATATATATATATATATATATATATATATATATATATATATATATATATATATATATATATATATATATATATATATATATATATATATATATATATATATATATATGGGTATATATGTATATTAGTATTAAAAATAATATTATTAAATAATTCTGAGCAAGTCTACCTGAAAGACCGTGACGAGCGCCCATAGCAGGCTGTCGAAATTCTTACGATCGCATATCGTCTCTCCATTAACTTTTTCGCAGAATTTACATCCGAACAGATTCATGCCAAGTATACTAAATTGATGTTTTTCGGTTTTTATTGGTAAAATGATGTTGATATTTATATATATATATATATATATATATATATATATATATATATATATATATATATATATATATATATATATATATATATATATATATATATATATATATATATATATATATATATATATATATATATATATATATATATATATATATATATATATATTTATATATATATATATATATATATATATATATATATATATATATAATATATATAATATATAATCGATACATATGTTTTAAGATATATTGATTGATAATTTTATTAATGAATTTTTTTTGTTTTTTTTTTCATTTATTAGAAGTTAAAATTATTCAAAAAGTTGGTTTTTATATAGTTATATAATTTGTTATTTTTTTTTTTTTTTTGTAATGATTTTTATTTATATAGTATATATATATATTTTTGTTTTTTTTTTTTTTTTTTTTGATTTTTTATTTTGGTTATTTTGAGATTAATTAATTCATGTATATTTATTTGTACAGAAAGAGAAAGAGAGAAAGAAATTTCGTTTTGTATGAAAATATAGAGCATAATGTATTTAGAGAGAAAGAGAGAAAAAGAGAGAGAAAGAGTGAGTAAGAGAGATGGGAGAAAAAGAAAGAGAAAGAGAAAAATAGAGAAATGTTTTAAGAGAGATATAGAGAAGGGGACGATAGAAAACGAAATAAAATGCGTTATAATATTTAACTGCATAAGAGCTTGCAAGTTGGCAAATGAGCAATATATTGAATAGAGCAGAACTACATAAAACCAGTAAAAAATATTAACTGACACAAAACTAAAAAATGTTAATTATTCTTTCAACTTATAGTTCCATCTAGTATTTTATAAGCTATTATGATCAGCTATCATTGCAACGGAGAATTCGATATAAAAGCATCAATATGATGTAGTAAACAGGTTAGCACCAAACTCAATAGAAGTCTGCACGCATGAGAAATAAGGTGATCAAACAAGAATTTTTATATGAACCATAGTTTTGTTTGGATGCATTATCCTATTGTAATCTAATCCAAAGCAAAATGAAAACTATAATAAGAAATATTGAAATCAAATTTATGCATCGAATCTATTGTAATAAAGAACTTTTACATACATACATATGTATGTACTTACATAGATTATTATTATACCATTCACACACATAGTGTGAAATGGTATTATCTGTTTGTCTGTAAGTTTGTAACGCATTAAAGGAGGCATCGTAGACCCCATAAAGTATATATATTCTTGATCAGCTCGACGAGACGAGTCGATCTAGCCATGTCCGTGTGTCTGTCTGTCTGTCTGTCTGTCTGTCTGTCCGTCTGTCCCATCTGTATGTTGTTGCACATTTTTTGCGGACCAATTTGTATGCTATGCAGTTTAAATTTTGCACATATACTTCGTTTAATTGCAGTTTAATAGAGTACGAGTATCAAGATTGGCACGCCACTTTTTGGGGTAGCCCCCATACAAACCCACCGTCCACTTTTGACTTTTTGTATGAAAAACTATTTTATTGTAGTAAATATCAACTTAATAATTGATATGGAAACTTCTAGTGGACGGATGCTTGACATAAACATTAATGGGTGGGACCCGCCCACTATTTGAGGTAGCTCCCATACAAACCTACTGCCCACTTTTGACTTTTTGTAAGAAAACTTCTTTATTAAAGTCAATATTAGAATGAAATGCAATGTGGTACCTTTTTAAGATCAGCCACTTAACATACATAGTCTAACGGGCGTGTCCCGCCCACTATTTGGGGTAGCTCCCATACAAACCTATGACTTTTTGTAGGAAAAACTTTTTTATTAAAGTCAATATTAGGTTGAAATGCGATATGGTGCCTTTTAAGAGACAGCCGCTAAACATTCATAGACAAGTGGGCGTAGCCTGCCCACTTTTTGAGGTAGCCCCCATACAAACCTACCGTGCAATTTTTTTTTTTTATGAAAACTTTCTACATTTAGATCAATATTAGCTTGAAATTTGATTTTTAAGATTTTAATGGATAACCGCTTCATATACATATACAAATGGGCGTGTCCCGCCCACTTTTTGAGGTAGTACCATATAAACCCACAGCTCACTTTTATGCATTTGTATGGAAAACGTCAATACAATACAAGAAACAGGCGATCGATCATTTGCTTCGCTGTTCTTCTTCCACGAACAACTTTTGTTGGATTTGGCTCGTCTTGGAATACCCACACGGTCGATTGCTGTTTTGTTTCCGGCTCATACGCATATATCCATGATTCGTCACCTGTCACGAATACATTTTATACACGTCTTTTGAAACACCACGGTCGAACTTTTTAATCATTTCCTTACACCAATCGACGCGAGCCTTTTTTTGAACGATTGATAAATTATGGGGTATCCAATGAGAGCAAATTTTTTTTACAGCTAAGTGTTCATGCAAAATCGAATGTATTGAAGTGGAACTAATGTGCAAGGATGCCTCTATCTCACGATATGTCACATGACGATCTTGCATTATCAGTTCACGCACTGCATCGATGTTTTTGAGCACAACAACCGATTTTGGACGACCTTCACTGAATTCGTCGGCGACCGAACTATGACCGCGATTGAATTCACTATACCAGCGATATACTGTGGTTTTTGATGGTGCTTTATCGCCATACAAAGAACTGAGTTCATTGACACATTCTTGTTGAGATAATCCACGTCGAAAGTTAGGAAAATAATTCAACGAAAACCTTCTCTTGAAATTTCCATTGGCCAAATTGCTTTTCTTAACTCAATGTAAACAAAACAAATAGCAATTGTACATCAACACTTTGTGAGTACGTTTATGTCAAAAAATGTCCAACTTTATTATGGTGTTGCCAGATTTTAGTTTTTAACGGTAGTGTTGCCAGTTCCCGATATATAAATAGCAGCCCTAGTATTCCCAATTCTAGAAGGTTTCACTGTTCTTGAGACGGCTTTGAAAATATAAATAGCAGCCCTCGTACAGAGTTCACTTTTTTGTTTCTGGGAAATACAATAATATTTCTGCATTATAAACCTTCTGATAATGGTATGTACGTGTGTTATTCTACCCTATTCATATATATATATATATATATATATATATATATATATATATAAGAGTCCCATTTAGAAAAATATTGGGTATGTTATGTAATTTAAACTGTAACATCCATACCAAGTTTTAAATAGTATATATAAAATTATATTTGTATATACCAGGACTCCCATGTGTAACATAGATAGATTAGGGGATATATGCTTTAGTGATCCGATTTAAAACAACATGGGATATTTTATAGTGGTTCATTTAAATAAGAATCTTCTTGACGATAAACACGTAAAGTCCAGTGATGAAAGACTAACTCCTTCTCACAAAATTTTTAAAAATGTGTACTGTGACGATTGCTTGTATTACGTATTAACTATTGCGTTACAATAGATATGATTCGATTACACGTTGAACTTATCACGGCACCTAAGACAAATAAAAATTATGTTTGGGACGATAGATCTCTCAATGGCATTAGTACTGTTGGATGTAGTATTACCAACTCTAAGTACTTATGTAGAAAAATAGTGTAAAATAATATCTTTCCCACTTTGCTGTTAATATCTCGCAAATGTACTGTAACATCATAAGTTGTAAATAAAAATTAAAAAGATTGAGTAAAAAGCATAGACCAAACAAAACTATATAAATGTTCAGAAAATGTATCACTTTTAAAGTGTACGAATGAAATGCATCTGAAATGCAATAAATTTAGTAGCATCACTCTGTATAGTAAATTGTTATACAACTGAAGCTTTTGCATACCGTTTAATTTAAAAGCAGTCTAAAGTACTTCATAATTAATGAAAGTTATGACAAATTTATTGATGCGTTAAATAAAACCTTTACATATAGTGAGCTCGAAACTTTACTGAAATCACTGAATTGCTGATGTTATGAATGTTCGTAGCAAAATTTTAGAACTTTTAAGAACATTAAATAGCTTATTTTAACTGGAGTTTAGGGGCTATGTGCTATGTCTGAAATAAAATAAACAGCAAACGACAGATCAACCGATATTAGACATTTTGAAAGCTTCCTTTATTGTAGTATATAACAGTAATAGCAATCGATACGGCGTTGCCGAGCTTGACATTTGCGTTACCGAGTTAAATTCGATTTCGAGACATTTAGTACGATGAAATGGTCAAGTAACTGGCAATACTAGCACTATAAAAGCAGCATTGATATTTCATTAGCACTAGTTACGAAATGAATCTTATAAAACATTTTAATTTCAAGCCATTGCTGAAAATCAAACTCAAACTCAAATAAAAGCAAAAATTGAAATTGAAATTGAAATTGAAAGGCGAAATTAGAATCGACTAAAAATACTTTTCGATAAAAAAATATTTCAGTAGCAATAAAGAATCCAAAGTACTGAGAACCAAGTAACTACACAGTAAGAAAGGCATATATATATATATATATATATATATATATATATATATATATATATATATATATATATATATATATATATATATATATATATATATATATATATATATATATATATATATATATATATATATATATATAAATAAGTAATTCGTAGTTTGTTTATTTTATAACTTTTTATTTTTCTTTCTTTATTTACTTTGAGCTTTATTTAGGGGCTTAAAGCTGTTCATTGATATTTAAGATTGTAATTGTATACCATTCACACATAGTTTAAAGTTGTATAATCATTTTGTCGGAAAGTTTGCAACGCATTAAAGGAGGCATCGTAAAATATAAATATTCTTGATCAGCTCGACGGGACGCATCAATTTAGCTATGTTCGTCTGTCTATCCATCTGTCTGTCTTGAAGTTGTTGCTCATTTTTTGGGGACCAATTTTTAAGATATCCGGTTGTAAGTCGGCACATAGACTTCATTTTATTGCAGTTTAATATAGTACTTGTATCAACATTTAAATGTCACGCCCATTACAACCCATACAAACCAAACCATACCCCCCCCCAACTCTTTTGACATTTTGTATGAACATTTTTTTATAGCAGTCAATATCACGTTTGTTATCAAAAAGATCTTTGCATATACATATATCAAAGGGTTCAATACCTTCACTTTTTGGGTTAGCCAAATGCACTTTTGGTATTTCTCATTAAAAACTTTTTCATTTCAGGCAAAATCCATTTGACATTAGACACAAACTTACATCCCACATTCAGGTTGTTAGATTTTACAACATTTTTTTTACTTTACACCAGCTAATTTCACAGCTTGAAACTTCGTGTGAATGGTATAAAAGCTTCGTTTCCACCGAAGTTCATTTTTTTTCTTTGTTTTTTTTTTGTTTGTTTTTGTTTTTGTTTTTGTTATCAATATCGAAAATAAATCGACTAAACGCTAAAAGGCAAAGATACACACATTGATTATAATCAATATATAATTTGAATATAATTTACTTCATTTTAGTTTAAAATCTTTTTACTGGTACAAGTACTAGTGAGCTATGTAAATGATCTATATAGTTAATATATATGTGGATAGAGAGCATTTGTTGTTTATGTGATTATTGTTATACTGTTGTTGTTATAGAAAGTAAATAATGGTAAATTGTATACAAGTACAATATTTTTGGAAGACACCTTAGAGTAGCAAAATTAAGTAAAATATACAAAGACTGCATGTGTGTGTGTGTGTGTGTGTGTGTGTGTGTGTGTGTGTGTGTGCGTATTTGTGTGACTGCTGTCTAAAAAACACAGATAGAAATAAAGAAAAAACGTTCGTGTTCAAATGAACGTGACAGTGAATAGTTTACTGTGGCAAAATTCGTGTGCGAAACAAAGACAAAAGTGTTTGTGAAAAAATTTGTGTTAGAAGTGACTGAAAAAATATAAAAACGAGATAGCACAATAGTTATTAGATTATCTTTAAAATTGAATTTAACTAAAGTATATATGTATACCGATACTCAGAAAAATATTTGATTAAGCTTAAATGTACTTTTAAGGGTTATTAGTTGACAAAAATAATTAGCTATGTACATGCTATCTGCTGAAATTTAAACTCTTTCAAATCTGTATAACTAAGGGCCAGTTCCGGAGTTCCAATTATTTTCGGTTGAAGTTTTTTTTTTTTTTTATTTATTATATCCTATACCCATAGAGTTATGTATATATATTCTTAATCAGCCTCGGAAAACGAGTCGATATAGCCGTGTCCGTCAGTCCGTTCTTCCATTCCTCTTGTTTTGTATGATTTTTATACCATTCACACATAGTGTGAAATGGAATTATCAGTTTGTCTGAAAGTTTGTAACGCATTAAAGGAGCCATCGTAGTATATATATTCTTGATCAGCTCGACGAGACGAGTCGATCTAGCCATGTCCGTCTGTCTGTCCGTCTGTCCGTCTGTATGTTGTTGCACATTTTTTGGGGACCAATTTGAATGCTATCCAGTTGAAATTTTTCACATACACTTCTTTGTATTGCAGTATAATAGAGTGTTGAGATTAACCCGCCACGCCCACTTTTTGGGGTAGCCCCCATACAAACCCACTGCCCACTTTTGTGTTTTTGTAAGAAAAACTTTTTTATTGTAGTCAATATCAAGTTAATAACTGATATGGTAACTTATAGTCAACGTATGCTTGACATAAACATTAATAGGTGGGACCCGCCCAATATTTGGGGTAGCCCCCATACAAACCTACTGCCGACTTTTGACTTTTTGTATGAAAACTTCTTTATTAAAGTCAATATTAGGTTGAAATTCAATGTGGTGCCTTTTTATGATCCGCCGCTTTACATACAAAGGTTAACGGTTGCGGCCCGCCCACTTTTTGGGGTAGCCCCCATACAAACCCAGTGCCCACTTTTGTGTTTTTGTAAGAAAAACTTCTTTATTAAAGTCATTATTAGATTGAAATGCGATTAGGTGCCATTTTATAGGCAACCGCTTAACATACATAGACTAATGGGCGTGGCCCGCCCACTTTTTGGGGTAGCCCCCATACAAACCCACCGTGCAATTTTGTGTTTTTTATGAAAATATTGTTTATTTAAATCAATATTAGCTTGACATTTGATTTGGTGGATTTTAGTGTACAACCGCTTCATATACATATACAAATGGAAAACGTCAATATCAACTTGAAATTCGATATGGCGGCATCTTACACATCTACTACATCGTTTAATACACATCTACTAGTGGGCGTGTACCGCCCACTTTTTGGGGTAGACCCTATTTAAACTCCCACTTTTATGTTTTACAATACTATTTAAAGTTTTGTGTGAATGGTATTAGAGCTTCGGTTCAACCGAAGTTAACGTTTTTTCTTTTTTTTTCATCTGTGAATCACCACTTGAATGACAAATACTTTTGTAAATTTGAAACTATAAGATTATGCATTATAGTTTCCTGCGTTTACAAGAAATCTATGTTACCATATCTACTTGTCTCAACGAAGTGCCATAAATATATAAAATTATCACCTTCTAATCGGTCTGCACTGCTATTGTACAATGAAATATGAAAACCTTAGCTTTGGCTTTCCCTGAAAGTGGGCGGGACACGGTATTGATATATGTTTATGTGAAGCATAAGAAGCCACCATATAAAGTTGATATTGACTCTAACGGGGGTGTTACAGAAATCTCTAAACAAAATTCCATCTGGTGCTTTGAATTTCACAGAGTAATTTCGTGGCACAGAAATCTTGTAGGCTTCATACAAACTAGTGTTGCACAGACGAGTGTTGTACTACGCAGAGTTGTCGTAGATAACAAATAAGTTTACATATGCAATCAACAATTTCACCTAGCTAAAGGCTGGTGGTGATTTCAAACGGTCTTCTGTGACACATACGAAATTGATTTGGATCCGATTTGGGATGAAAGAGATTTCTGTGACACCCCAGTAATAAATCGTTTTTCATTCAAAAACTTAAAAGTGGCCTGTGTGTTTATATGCTTGTACTCCTAAAAGTGGGGATGAGGTCATTTGCAGAACTCTACGATAGAAGTTATTGATTGCCTTTCACTTGGGAATGGCTAAAAACGATTTTTTTGAAAACGGCCCAACCAGCACACAAACGTTCATTAGTCGTATTTTTTGGAATCCTCTTCGGATTTTGAAGACACATATGAGCAGTAAAAACATATCTCTCACTATGAATACGACTGCCAATGAGGTCATTGGTCATTGATTGCACAAGACCATTGACGAGGAATGTCGCCAAGTAACTGAAGAGAAAGACACCGCCCACAGAAGAACTCTGTAGTCGGAAGCAACACAAACTGTTGCAGAGTGATATAGATATAAACGGAGTGATTCTTTTCAGACTCGAAAATTGGAGAAAGAAAAGCTGGAGCTTGATGATGTTGAGATGTTATGTGATAGAAATAACCGAAGGTTTTATGCTCGAAGTTTCTTACTGGAAGGACGAAAAAGGAAGTCTGGTTACAGAATCACTGAGACTATGGAGAAGTATATTCTCTAACCTATTTGGTGGACCGGTGGCAAAGAGTTGGTAAGGGTATACGCCAATTCTTATGGAAGATATAGTCCGATGAATGCATGCCCAACAATTGGAATCTCAGTGTTCTTTCTCCTATCTTCAAGAAGGTAAACACTGCTGTCTGCGCGAACGACCGTTGAATAAGCCTCCTTTCAATTGGATACAAAATTCAGTCCCCCGTACTGTGTAAACTGCTGAAGTCATATACGGATTCACTGATAGCACAGTATCAATATTGCTTCAGACCATAGAATTCGACAAGTGACCAAATTTTCACTCAAGGAAGAAAAACAGAGGCACACATCAATTATTTGTCGATTATAAGGCCACTTTCCAAACGCAGTTCTTCAGCGTCTTATCTGAACTTGGTATCTCAGCAAAGATCGTTCATATTTGTACTATGACGCTATCACACACCCTAAGCGTCGTCCGAGTAGAAAATAACCTCTCCGAACCCTTTGATACCAATAGAGGTTACAGACAGGGTGATGCCATATCGTGTGACTTCTTTAATATCTTAATGGAGTACATCGAATGCACATACGTAGAACAGTAGGCCACGATTTTCCATAAGGAAGTGATGCACTCACGTATGCTGATAATATTGACAACATCGGCACGATCGAACGGCGAGTTAGCAAGGCATTCTCGAAGATAGAGACAGTCATGTCTCATGGGCCTTGGCAGTGAACGAGGACAAGATGAATTACTGGGTGTTCACTCGCAGAGCATCGCCGCGTCTTGGATGGTTTGTGTGTATGGATAATTTCAATTTCAATATAGTAGAAAACTTTGTCTACATGGGTACAGAGATGATCAGCAACAGCAACGTCAGCCTGGAGATCAAGCTTACTATCAGTTGCTAAATTGAAGAAAAAACTAACAAAGCTCAAAATAATTTGAATTTCCAAATAGCGCTATATACTAGATGATTCCCCCGACGTTGTACGTGGCCCTCCTCTTTCCCCTGCCTCTCTACCCCTGCCACTCCTTCCACCTTCCCCACCGCTCACATGCTCCTTTACTCTACCTCCAATTCTATTAAAATTAGAAAAATCTAAAACAATTTTCTGTTTATCCAATCGGCACGAACCTGCACAGGATCACCCACGGGATTATTTTGAATATTTTGCCGCAAAATTTGATCAAAATCGGTTGAGCGGTTTCGGAGTCTATAGGGAACATATATACATACTTCCATTTTTATATATATAGAAAGATAAATTTTAAATACACATAATAAAGTAGTAATAAAATTGTAAGAACACCAACTCATGATCATTGACCTCTTTAGCTCATGACCAGCTGGTGCGACATCTAGCGTTGAGTTGAACAACATCTAGTTCGCTTGCTAGCGTTTATGTGAAATTGTGTGGTCCTCACCACCTTTCACATACATACATACATGCATATATAGATTTTAGATTTATATTAATATTGGTGCTCCGCTCCTATTGGTCTTATGATATGATATGATATGATATATATGGGCTATCTAACAATGAAAGAATTTTTCAAATCGGACCAGTAGTTCCTGAGATTAGCGCGTTCAAGCAAACAAACAAACTCTTCAGCTTTATATATTAGTATAGATATATTCTTGATTAGCATCGCAAGACTAGTCCATATATACATGCCCGACTGTCCGTCCATCCGACCGACCGACCGTCTGTTGGAACGAATAGAGCTCGGAGACTATAAGAGATAGAGACTTGAAGTTTGAATATTAACACTCTACGTTTTTCTCCTCAGATAACTATTATTAAGTGAATATACCAACCCCACTTTAAAACGCTCCAAACCGTGTCCCATTTTTCACTTTTAGCATGAGCATTAATTTTAGTTTTGTTTTTAATAACGCTACAGTCACTTTATTTGGTGTATCTAACGTAAATCATAATATAATAAACCACATAGGTTCAGATCGGGACACTATAAGATGTAGCCCCTTGCCTAAATTTTTAAGTTTTTCTATGTAACTTTTTGGCTTTTGTTCTTAATTAATGCGTAGAAATGCGTATCTTACGTCAATCCTTACAAAATAGCCTCTTTTTATGTATGAACATTTTTTTAATATTATTTTTAATTAGTTCTAATTTTTCATCAAAATTTTCGTGGGAACCTCAACGGAATTTTTTTTTGTTTCGCTTGTCACAAATGTTCTTTCTTTTCGTACAGTGCACCCACTTACCCAGGATGGCTTTCTAGATCCGTCCATGGGACAACATACATACATACGACGTACTTAACATGCTTCATTGTCATGCTCTATATTCTGCAACGTGTTTAATGGGAGCGAAATAACGACATGGCATAGCGCATAATTCTGAACTTTATGTTACTCTAATTTTATAATTGTTAAGACATGTAATACTTTCCTGAGTATAGTATGTAAAATGTTTCAAATTTTTTCAAAGTCTATCATTTTTTTTTTTATACTTTTTTAGTTTTGTACATGTGATAAGTGTATATATAAAGTTATATGGTGATTTAAATGTTTTTCTTTTAAGTTTGTATGTTAAAAAATAGTTTGTTGTATGCATTAGTAAGAATTGTAATTGTATTGTAAGACATTGAGGAAAATGTTTTTAGTAGTTTTCAAACAAAATCTCTGGCACAAAATATTGAATAGTATGAAATTATGTAGTAAGAAGGTATATATATGTATGTACCTATATCCAAGTAGAGCAGAGAGAAAATATGGTATTTTTGTAGGAAGTTCTAGGTAGATGTGTAAGTAAATGTTCATATAAGAAAGAGTAACAGTTAATAAAGCTCAACTAACTACTTTGCGTATGGGCATTAGATTAGACATTAAATGGAGTAGTCGTACGTACTGCAAAATTGATTCAAACTTATACTTCTTTATTGTGTAATTACTGAGAAAAAATGGCAACAAGTAAATTTGCAATGATACTTTAATATATATTTAGACGTTTTTATAATTATTATTTGTTTTGTTTGTTTTTTTTTTTTTTTATGGGTTAGATACAAGTTATAGTAATAATAGTAGTAGTTGAGGAAATGGAAATGGAAAAGGGTCAAGAGTTTGTAAGAGATAGAGCGCAAGATATATAAAGAAAAAAAAAAATATATATATATGTAAAGAAATAACTAGGGTGATAGGCAACAAATCTAGCTGTAAGACACATGTCTAGTACTGATCTGTAATCGATTTGTGAATTGAATAATTAAGGACAACACGAGTGATACGCGTGTACTGAAAGCTGAAGAGCATTAGCAAAGAATCGATAGTAAAAGAAAGAGAGATATATAGAAAGATGCATGATACTCAAAAGCTCAGAATCTGTGTGTGAAAAAGAAAAAGAATAATAGCACGCGAGAGCAAGATAGCGAGTAATAGATTGGAGTGAGAGAGAGAAGTAAGAAATGTTGAAGAATTTCAGTCCGATAAAAGAAATTTCTTTTATCTTTAGTTAACCTTCACATAGTATAAACGTGAGCTCAATTTTGTACTACACATTTCCTTTCTTTTATTTCGCATGAGTTTCAACTCTGAAAATCTTGGTAAGTTTAACCAAGTTGGGGTTGGCTCTCGATAAATTACATCTACGGAACCGTTGCGAATTGTACATGCCCATCGATTGAATTATAAACACGTACAGTACTATTTCTCCATAACAATTGAACAAAAAAAAAAAAAAAACAAAAAATAATAATAATAATAATAATAATAAGAATTCATCTGCTTTTCGCGATTCTTTTTTTTTTGTTTTTCAATTAACCAAGTGGTTTAGCTAAGCCTAACATATTATTGTACTAACTGATTTAAACTACAATATATAAATATGTACGAATATGTAAAAATGGAACGAAAAACTTACCTGAATATAAATATAAAGAGTACCAGTAATGAGAAAAATACCGCCACATTGTCCATGGTGCGTAGCATAACGAAGAGTTGGCGTCGCAAATTTGGCATGAAACGCACAAGCTTCAGTATACGGAGCAGACGAAAAGTGCGCAATACTGACAGACCGGAGCCACCTCCACCGGTGCCGTTGCCAAAAAACTGCTGGCAGATCTCAATGCCACTATAAATGTGACCGTAGGAAAAGAACCAGACAAAAATTAAATATATATTGTGCATGATATACAATGTTTAACTATTTCTCCAACCTCAAGATAACAATGATTCCGTCAAAGACATTAAAACCATTAGCTATATATCGAAATGGACCCTCAGCTACAACCTTCAACAACATTTCGAGAGCAAAGATACACGAAAAGACAATATTGCTTGTTTCAACAATTGCAGTTAGCTCCTCAGGTTGTTTGTGATATTCAATGCCCATGGATAGTGTATTAATGAGTATGGCAAGTAAAATGCCCTGCTGAAAGTATTTGTGCTCAACCAGACGTCGAATATATCGTCTTATGACGCTAAAGAATCGCATTATGCTGCGATAAACACGAATAACACTCTTTAGAGATCGATGCTTTTTCTCGTCCACTGGCGAAAGTGCATTTTGATAAAGATCATAGCAGCAGGAATAGTCCTCCATGTAGTTGCCAGTCGTTGTTGTAGTCGCAGCCCGTGGTACCGCTGTAGTAGACGTTGCGGTCGTTATTCCTGTTGACGCTCCAGATGTGATATTGTGGTGACCATTATTGTTGTGGTTATGTGTACTGCTGGTTTTCGTCTGTAACGTTGTTCCGACTACGGATAAGGATGTAGATGTGACATTACCACTAACACTACCACCCAAACCGCCGCAGCGTTTAGATTGCGCTTTCAAAGCATCGTTCGTGTGCGGATCGCAGCGCGCCAGCGACGAGTAAAACGATTCGAGCGTACTCTGTCCCGTCGGCAACGCCGCTGAAAAGGCCACAGAAAATGCTAAGAGCTCTTGACAAGTCATCGCGTCGTGTATACCCAATTCAGAGCAGTCTGCATATGGATTGGCAATGGTGCCAATTGTCTGTGGAAGATTGACCTGCAAGTAAGTAGTAAACGAAATAATATATTTATAGTTATATAGATCTATATAGGTCAACATTATACGAGTAGTAGTAGTAGTCGAATTCAATAATGTTTGGGAAGCGGGGGAGGGGGATGTCTGTGTGTTTAACTTTCAAAGTGGTTGATGTAAAACTGTACGAAAAGTATATTTCACAAGCAAACAAAAATAAACGAAAAGTAATTTTTACTTCGGTGGCTTAAAGCTTAAATACTCTTCACACTTGTCCTTACTCTATGCTCGGCAGCCCTTGATTTTACGTCGTGTTTTCTAAATTTTCATATATGTTTTTTACATGAATTTCGCCCTCTTGGCGGTTATGAATGGAATAGATGGTTGTGGATGAGTTCATGGCGTATGAAATAATTAGCAATATTAGGTAATTAAATCAGAAACCATATCACTGGCTATTCTAGTTTTTAATTCGGTGGAGTAAACTTCAACTACGCAACAAAAGGGTGATCTACCGCTATGAAGCGGTATTCAAAACTATTAAATCGCTGCTAGATCGACCTGCAAACGGTTTCAGTTCGTCTACAACGAAGTTTGCTTCTGATCACCAGATGTGAGAGGTACATACGCAATTCAGTCTTTGTGCATAGTGAACTCAATTTGGATACCGTTGAAGAGCAAATTTCTTCTACAGCAAATATAATGATCGTCTGCTGGTTACAACGTTCACTTTCATGCACTCTTCCTTAATCAGCATCCGTTTGACTTGGATAAAGAGAGGCTTCTTTGGCTGTTTACTTCACATCGACATCCAGAACGGCATACTTCTGCCTCTGCCACAGCCACTACCCAGATGAAATGTATAAATGGTAAGACAGAAATGTTTGGTGAACATAAGCTTATATTAGGTGCCTCATAGGGCAGTGTGAGCACTGATTGTAACCTTAATAGCAATAAAAATAAAAAAGGACATTGAATGGGCGTGAACCCACATCCTCTGGAGTGTTAGCCAGTACACGTAAGATTTGAGTTATCGAGGCCTTAAATCTTTATTTATGTAAGTGCACAATTTATAGATTATCAGCTATTATTGCTGCAACTTAATACCAAACTTATTTGGATTTATCTTCTCTCTTTCTATGCAGCTAACCAATTGCAGAACAATTATTACTTTAAAAATCATTGCTTAAATTGAAATAAATTCATAAATGCAAGCTGTATTTGTATGTCAGTTATACATTCCAGTAGCCACATCACGGTCATTTTAACTAGCATGGTATTAAAATGTCGCCATACCAACTTTGAAACCATATCTTGAAGATTGAGGGATAGGATGCCTACAAACAAACACAAAGACAGTCAGCATGTCTATATCGGTTCGCTCCGTTATGATGTTCACGAATATATACATACTTTATTGAGTCTCTGATGCTTCCTTCGAAGCGTAGCAATTAAATTAGCGTGTAATTAAATTATAACACCATTCTCACACTGTGTGTGAAGAGTATAAGAACTAGTTGAGTTTCCTAACTAAACTGTACCCAGGAGGCGCATGTTGCACAAAATAGAATGGGAGCTGAGGTCTTAAAATTAAATTCTTCAAGAATTTGGATGCCTCTGCAGCTACGTCGACCGAAGTGCACCTTTTTCTATTCGAAATGTGGGAAATATGGGAGTTGTTAATCGGTTACCCCTGCGATAAAGTTTGCACGAAACGAATTCGGCCTAAAAATTTTCAGACTCCAAAATTAAAAAAAAAAAAAAAAACAGATTTAATTTATAAAAAATAGTGAATTTCATTGAATTCACCGCTCTTGTGTTATTATTTGTAATTTAAAAGCATTTATAACACTGGTTAACGGCCGAAAGATAACAAGAAAGCCAGTAGTATTTCCAGAGTATTTCTGGGTCATTGAATCCAAATAAAATCTTCTTTTTCCAATTGGCTCTTGTTTGCGAAATACTGCGAAATATGCACACTTTACAGTAGCAAAATTTCTATTCATGTCACCATTGAATAAAATGTATTTATCCAAACCATAGTGGAAGATTTAACTGAATACAAGTAAGTAAATATTTGATTTAAATTTGTTAAAGGCCTGGTCAGACGGTCATGTCAGATTGGATAGTCGAGCATAAATGCTTATATAGCACAAATTTTCTCGGCTTTATCCATTTTAGAATACAGTGTTGTAAATGTAATTCTGTTGCCATTGGCTAACACTAAAAATACAGCTGTCAAATTTATTGCGCACTCGTTTGACCACAAAGTAATATATTGACATGTAAATATAAAGGCCTGTTGTCGCATACAACAGAAACTGAAACTGAAACTGAATTCAGTACATTAGCAACTGAAACTAAAACAGAATTTTAGAATTCTGTCGTCCGCAGCAACAGAAACTGAATTCAGTACATCAGCAACTGAAACTGAAAGAAGTACTTTTCACTTCTTTCTATTACTGAATGACAGAAAAACAGCTGTTTTGCCATTCACTATTTGCAACACTCGCATTAGCAACACGAGTTTTTCGAGTTGTTGTTTTTTTTTGTTTTTTTTTTTGTTTCAGTTCAGTATATGCGGCAACCAACCCCCCCCCCCCCACTGAAACTACAACTGAATAATTGTACAACAGCAACTGAAAATCAGCTACATCTAGAGCGCTTATTTGGTGATTTTCAGTGAACACTAAAAGCACTATTTAAATTTGTAAATATAAATTTATTATTTGCTATCAAATGTGTATCAAGTTGTTGTTTCATTATTGTTTGGATAAAAAATGGTCATGAAAATTTCCAATTTTAGGCAAATTTCCCAATATTTCACAAACAAGAGCCAATTGGAAAATGGAGTGTTATTTTCAGATTTAGCGACCCTAAATTACCCCCAGAAAAATTACCGGCCTTATACTTATACATTTTTTTGTTGACCAGTGTAATAGTAGAAATTTTTGTTTACTGACTAAAACATTATACTTTGGGAAGCACATGGCCCAGTTGTAGACTCCAGCAGATCCGTCTCTGATTACCACAAACTTACCTGCCATATACTTCCATCACCAGCCTGTGTCATTTTTTCCGTCGATATGATATTGTTCTTCTCCAACGACGCATCACTTATGGCAGGAGGAGTATGCAATAACACATATTCATTGAACATCACCGACGGGCGACGATTTATTGATGTCGAGGTAGGCGGACTGAGAAAGCCCGAAGTGCAGGGATTGCTCTAAGCGAGAGACAGAAAATAATCAAGCTCAAAATTAGTAAATTATAAATTAATTGAAATAAAAAAAATTATACAATAACTAAAATTTGCCATTAATAATAGTCACCGATAACTTTCTGTTAATTTGGCAGTTGGTATTAAACAAAATATTTACAATCAAATTGGGTCGATTTTTATTTTTATACTTATATTTTTAATTGTTTATTATCTTTGGTTTTTAATTTGAAAGTTTTAAGTATTTAGATACCTTGCCTAAGTTTCCCAACTGCAGCTACATGAACAACAAGCAGCGCAATTCGAGCATTCAATGAATGAAAACACGAAAGAAATACAAATAATTGTTAGCAACATTAAGTTAAACAATGTACATACATATATGGTTGATAGAAATATAAAATTTGTAGTATTGTAAGTAATAATGGAGCGGCCAACTAGTGTTGTACAGTGGCAAATTCTAGTGTTTTAACTGTATGTCTTTAAACATTTATGTGGTCAAAATGTTTAATAGAAATTATTTTGAAAGATTATCTTATACTTAATGCGATATTTTAATCAGTATGTACTCAGAATGCAGTCCTTTATGAAACGCAATTTGAAAACTCTTTAAAATATCAAACTTTCCAGCAATAAATATTCGTATATAGATTTCTTAGAGAATAGATTTACTCTCTATAGAGTATCTAAAATAAGTAGCGATCTGGAGTAATGTTGTACATTTTATGACAATTGTTCTTAATCTAGTAATTCACATTTTAAGTTTATAGCTATATAATATAAAAGTTTCCAGCATCAGGACCTCTTTTTAGACTAAATGTTTGTATGGAGCAATATGCTATAAGGGTTTGATGTGAACTAATATTGGATAATTTATCGGTGGAAATACTAAAAAGATTTATATCAAAATCGGAGTAAAAAAACTTAAGAAATCAAATACCTTTTACACAAACGCTTGAAAACGGAAATGTTTTATAAGAATGCAATTTTTTTAATCTGTATTTTAACAACAGACAAGAACCGTGATATGAAAAAAATTTGCAGAACCTCTTAGACAGATGTGGCTATATCGATTCGTCTCATCGAGCTGATTAAGAATACGAGTATATACATTTACTTAATAATATCACACAGCGATGGCTTCTTTAATGCGTTAACAATTTCCCCCCTTTTTGTGAAGTGTAAAAAAATAGAAAAATTTAACAAGTAAAAGCTAAAGTTGTGGTCTGCTGACGTGGTGCAGTGTAATAAGGGCGCTTCATTGCGCACCATCATAAAAATGTCTGGTTCGAGTCCCGGATAGGGCATGGTAGATATTTAAGTATTTATTTGGAAGAGTATTTAATGGGACAGAAAAAAGTATCATGGATGTTTGCATTGTATTGACTTTTGTAGTTAGTGTGCCCAACTATAGTTTGCTCTGCACAGTAGTGATGCGGAAAAAGAATCCAATCGTGATTTTGGTGCTGTGATTTAGAAATCGCAATAATTCACTGTGCCTGTAAAGGGAGCTGTGGTTTAACCACCAACGTATTCTTCTGAAATTTACTCCGTTGCTCAATTATGAATGAGCTATCGAAGTATTGGCGCCAAATCGTTTTCGATGTTCCAAAGAGCTGTCAATAATGGCAGTAAGACACACGAATACTATGAGCATATATTTTCCCCTTCATTTTTGTTAGAGCAGATCAGAAAATAAGCAAAGCAAAAATTCTACAGGTGCGAATGGTTGAAATATAGTTTCATTAAAACGTGAAACGAAAATCGACAGGAAAATAAACAGCAAAAATACCATATTAAAATGAAAATCTATTCGAAAGATGAGACAACTCTGGACTCAAAAATGACAAAGTATCAAAAGTTCGGTAGAAATAGTGTATTTATCTATATTTTTATGGTGTTTTGGATTATTTCTTTATTCGGTCACTCTTTACACAAAATATTAATTAGTGCACAATAAAAATAGAAAAAATAGCAACAATGAATAATGCTTTGGCATGTCATGCGCAAATGGTGAATATACTCAATGCATGCATTTTTAACATGCTTTCCTACATTGATTCTGTATATTTTATAAAAAACATAAACAAAAAGTCAAGTGTGACCGAGTCGATGTGAAAATGTTGCTGCATGTATATAGCTAACCCTTTCGCAATGTCTCTGACGTGTTTAAAATCCCAGAGCATTGAAGGGGAAAACAATTTGCTGATTGTTATTCGTGTGTCATAAGGCTCTAAGTAATATATATATGAGCATCTATGCGAAAGATAAGACAATTCTGAACCCAAAAATGTCAAAGTACCAAAACTTTGGCAAAACTAGTGTATTTATTTATATTCTTATGGTGTTTTGAATTATTTCTTCATTCGGCCACTCTTTACACAAAAAGTTTATTAGTGCACAATAAAACTAGAAAAAAGAACAACTATGAATAATGCAAAGACAATTGCTTTGGAATGTTATGCGCAAATGGTGAATATACTCAATGCATGCATTTTTAACATGCTTTCCTATATTGATTCTGTATATTTTATAAAAAACATAAACAAAAATCAAGTGTGACCTATACGACTCGATGTGAAAAATGTTGCCCTTCGACCGCCTAAAATCTCAAAACAATGAGGGGGGAAATATATGCGCATAGTATTCGTGTGTCATACGGCCACAAAACAAAGTCCTGATTGCTCTTAAGCCCGTTACTCGATTGTGACTTTGCCATTACAGTATTGGCGCCAAATGAAACAGATGTTTTGATTTGATGAACTTTTATTAAAATTTGTGTTTAGCATGAATTTCGCCTTTTTGACGGTTGTAGATAGAATAATGGGTTATGGATAACTTTATTGCGCATGCAATTATTAGAAACAATTAGCAAGAATCAAATTAAAATTTAATGAAGTTTTCGATCAAATGGGGTTTGAAGCCGGGTCGTCTGGAGTGCTAGGCAGCATACTAGACAGTTGAACTATCGAGTTCTCAAATGTTTACTGATACAAATGTACAATTTATACAATATCAATATTATTAATTGGATTCATGTAGTTGACCAATTTAAAAATTTTATTATTTTAACATTAAGAATTGCAGTAATTCAAACATGTTAGATACATTGTATATGCGTAATTATTTTTTTGGTTTGTAATTAATTTTATTTTTGTTTTGGGCAGTGCCATGCCTCACAAATATTAGAGAAAACGCGAAATCGTCATTATATCTCAGTCATTACTTAAGGCAGATGGTTGAGATTTGATACATATGTATGTAAGGGGACCGGAAATCTATAACCACTAGAAAAAATGGGCAGTGCCAAGTCCCCATATGAGAAAAACAAATGTGGCGAAGCAGCGCAAACCGAGTACGCTAGATATTGTTTGTCATTTTGTGGAAGTTAACAAGTGTAACAAGTTACGTTGCGGGGGCCAGCTAGTTGGTTTATAAAAATAAATGCTGTCGATTTATAATATCAGAATATACCACTTTTCGTTTACAGTGGTAGTGAATGCAACGGGAGCTATTTCCCATAATAGTAGTATTGTAGTATATGAAATAACGTGATTTGTGAATGTCATTTACAGTGTTCTCAATTTCACATCATACAATATATAGAATTATTTCAAAAAAATTTCAATTGCCCGAAGATATCTTCAGGTTAGTATTACATAGCCACTTACAATCAACTGTTCCGAGTCGGATACATTCTGCGGCAATTTAAGTAGAATCGTTTTCTGCTGCTGTTGTTCATTGTTGTTGTCGCTTGTCGTCTTAATATGATTTATTGTATTCGTTGATTTCCGCAGACTTGAACTGCGTCTTATGGCGTTTGCCGAACTGGTGTGCATGGTGGCATTTTCCAGTGATTGTTCTGTATTCTCCGATGAGGAATGCTCACGGCCACTGCTGCCTTCGCCATTGGAATAGATTGTGGTATCGCGTTTTGGTGCTCCTGTGGTATTTGTTGTCTGTGTCTGTGTCGTTGTTGTTCGTTGTTGTTGGGTTAGATTATTATTGTCAATGTTATTGTTGTTGTTACTGCTGCTGTTGCTATTATTGCTTTGACATTGATTGTGATTGTTGATATTGTTGTTATTATTGGAATTTAGCGGCACCATAACAGTGATCATCTGATCCTGTATGTTAGATGGCGGTGGCGGTTTTCGGTTCCGAAATTTAGGACACTTGGGATGATGACACTTGATACGCGATGGCGAGAAGGTCAGATTGTCAGCGTTAGGTAACAAACCTTCCTTGCGTTGCTGCCGTTGATACCTTTTTGAGCAAAAGCGAAGTGAATCGATTGTCACCAATTCAAAACGGATTTGATCGTTTGAATGGTTCAATAAATGCGTGCGCGTATGCATATATATATAAAAAAAAAACAACAACAAAATAAAATATTAGCTTTCAATATCAAAATGTGTCGGTTTACAAGCAAGACTTAGCCTAAGTACATCTTACTGTGTGTCTGTATTTAGTAGCATTTGTATGTAAATGTCCTGCAGAGTGTGTGTCTATATATGGATGTTAGTCTGTCTGTCCTTCTGTCAGAGCATGCGTGTGGTATATGTTGTTGATCTAACATTGAAAACTAACTAACTACTATATTTACAAAATGCAATAAAATGAAGTAATATTAAAACCAAAAATACAAAATGAACAGAATACAATAAAAAATAAATATAAATATAGAAAAGGACTGGCAACATTATTCCTTTCAATAGTCCATCAGTCTGTCTGTGTGTACATCGGTCAGTCTTAGTATCTATATTCTAACACACTTTTGTTTTTTTTTTTTTTTGTTTTTTTTTTTTTTGACAACTGACATGCAAATTCATTGCGCATACACAGAAATCAAGACAAAATTCAAGTTAACGTAAAAAATTATAATTAAAATTTAAATTTAAATTTAAATACATAAAGTAAAACCTGAATCAATTCAGGATTGCATTGAAGTTTGCAAAACGCAGTTATATAAATGTAACGTCAATGGAACGCTGGATGCTGCTACACGGGATTCGATCATGTAAACTAATAAATAACATATTTAAAGGCGCATAGTGTGTTCTTTTAAGCCATTTATGGAGTCCTTCATGTATAAGCATACATCCTATTCGGATTATTAATAGCGCATATTATAAATAGATCTTGTAGGCTAACTTCAAGAATCAGAAATGAAACATACATATGTGCTTAAGCAGAACTGATAAGTTCCACAATTTTTTGTTTGAAAAATCACTACGCAGCAAAATAAGAATATCACAATACTGTAGGAAAAAACTCAAATACAATTTTATAATTGTTATAAAATATTTATAAAACGGAAAGAAGATGTTTGTAGAAAGTAAAATTTGTATGCAAATCAAGGCATATTACGAAAATATGCCGTGTACATGGTATAATATAGTCGAGCACAACGATATATTGTTGGGATTTATATTGTTGGGATTGTTGAAAACGTATATATCATAGCGATGGAACATTCGAAAACCCCATAAAGTGTATATAAAGTACTTATATATATAAGTATATATATTGATCAGCACGACGTGACGTGTCGATCAGGCCACGTCTATACGTCCATCGGTTTGTCTATAAGTCTCTCTGAGTTCTATGGCTTGAGAAGACTTAGAGAAACTAAATTGTACTGTTACAAGTTCAACTTATAAATTTAATAGCTCGCAGTCGTTTTACCACAGTGGTAAAAACCACAATCATGTTTGATAATATTTTATGGTATGACTTGCCTCAAACATGATTTTTTTAATTTCTTACGCTACATTGTAATACAGTTTGTAGAAAGCCAATTTTGGAACCAAACCAAGGCATACATACTATAAAACAAAAACGAATTCGTGCTCGAATTCGTCATACCCTGCAACTTGTATAAGCCTCCTTCTATATGAAAAGTAGATTATATTCCTTAGTGATCCGATCTGGACAGATGTGACATTTTTTATTATATTGATGAAAAATCTGAATTAATTAAAAAAAATTTTTATACAGAAACTCAAAATTGTGGACAGGTTTGCATGTGGCTAGCGCATGAAGTGGTCCGAAATGGGCCTATATAGACGATTTTGTATGAATTGGCGTAAGATACGCCAAATTTTGCATTTCTAGCTTAATTATCAATAAGAAGATTAGAAAAAAAATATTTTTTCATACAAGTTTGTATGGGGGCTACCCTTTATAGTAACGCGATCTAGTATATTTCATTAGGATTTACGTAACTTAAAAATGTGGGACAAGTTAGTATGTAGCCCTTAAAGTGGGGTTGCAATGTTCATACTAGTTACCTGAAAAAGAAATGTAGAGAGTCTAAATATTTAAATTTAAATTATCGATATCTTATAGTTTCCGAGATCTATTCTTTCAAACAGACGGTCAGACTATCGGACGGACACACGGTCATGTCTATTTCGCCTCTACTTGCGATGCACATCAACATCTCCTTCTTCCGGTTACATAAATTTTCACAAACTTACTATATCGTTTTACCTTATAAGTACAGGGTATACAAAATATGGCGAGTGCAGTGTATAATATAATCGAGCACCTCGACTGTAGCTCTTACTTGGTCTTATATATTTGTGGTCGAATATACTGTGCGATAACGAAAAATGGAAACATCTTAGTTTAGACTAAAGTAAACGGTTCAATAAACTCAAAAAATAATTTATAAGACCAAATGTTTTTGTATTCGAAACCATAATTAAGGGCAAAGGCCAAGCATTTTGGAAATAATGACATATTGTACATAGGTATGTACGAATGAGCATTTCACGGCCAAATCAAAAATATTTCCTTTGTTATTTTATAAACTTTGCATACAATACTTACTAGCCACCATGCTCCGGTTTTCGAATCCAAATACTTTCAGAATAATTTCATACTAGCTTGTACCCGGCGCGTTTCTGCCTCTCCACCTGCCTCTCCTTCCCACTGCCACTCCTTCCCTCAGTCCCTCCTATCCTCTTGCCTCCCCTTACCCAACCCCCAATTCCCCTACCCATCTTACCCTGCCCCTTTCACCCCTTCAACTACCACTCTTTACCCGGCACGCATCAACCCTGCCCCTTCCCCTACCACACCTACGCTACCCTACCCTTCTCCCACCCCCTTCGATCCCATTAACATATATATAAAACATTTCATCGCTCTATCTTAAATGGTATCCTGCGCGTTGCAGCCCTTCCACCTGCCTCAACTACCTGTACCTATCCTTCCCAATGCCCCCTTACCCTACCTCTCATTCCCCTACCCATAACGTTCTCTGTCCCTCTTTTACTGCCCCTCTTCCCCAGCCGCTCTTCCCCTTCCACCTCTTCCCCAACACTCCCTTTCCTTTCCCTCTTCGATCCCATATACAACATTTCATCCCTTTAACTTAATTTTGTTGGGCCAGGAACACTCGCTGGCATTCACAGTGGATCGAATTGTAAATCTAAACCATTCTCGAATCCAGATGAACACACACAAAAATGTTCATTAAAATTGGTCCAGCCGTTTAGGAGGAGTTCAGTCACGTACACGCGTACAGAAGATTTTTGTATATAAAGATATTACTGTCGAATTTTTACACTTGGTAACTCGCCTTCTGTTTAACAGCCGTAAAATAAATACTTTGTGGAACACACGAACTTTTCAAATGTGTACCTAGCAGCTATAAAGCAAATAAAAATTGTAAAACCTAAAAGTGAATGGAGGGCCTTAAGCTATCCCTTAAACTGGGTGAGATACGCCCATTAATATATTGTTGTTAAGCTTCTGTCCATAAGAAACTACCATTGAATATACAATTTTTTTTATATTTATACAAAAACCCAAAAGAAGGCGGTGGGTTTGTATGTGGACTATCTCTAAAAGTGAGCGGAATACGCCTTTTCTTGACTTCATATTATTAAAGTCAGAACTGAGATGACAATTTTAATTATGTATTCTTAATAGTACCTACTATATCTTATAAACCAAAGAGTCAAGACAACTACATATTTATAATATTAGCAATACGAAAATCCATACATTGCTTTCAAGAACTTCACACTATGCACCTACTGAACTACAATTACAATTAAAATGAATGTCATTATTACTATTTTTTTTTTTACTACAATATTGATCAAACTATATTGAATAAATTGGGTAGTTTTCCTGCGTTTATACATATGAATTAAGGTACCTTCTGGGCATCTGGAATAAGGTTGGAGCATAGGATTTTTAAAACTTTATTGAATAAAAGGAGAATGTTTGCGAACGATTTGAACGAGAAACAGTATGAACGATTTGCTAACCCAACCCCCAAGTATACAACCGCGTAACCGTTTTTCAATGCGCCCTCTATGCGCCTTATAACTTAAATTAACTTAAATTAGAAACTTTTATTTTTTTTTTTTTGATATCTTTCATAATTTTAACACAGACCAGCTCGGATATTTTGACACGCGAAACTCAAGAACTAAAATAACGCAAGTATAAAAACAAATGGCAAATTAAATCACAACTACAAACATCATACTTATATAATCTGTACTTCTTTAACATTCGTCTTTTGAAGCGTCGCCAGAGATGTGCAATATATTTCACAATCTCCGCATAGCATGTTGCCGGTTCCGAATTGTTCGTACTGGAGGCCAATGTAGAAGTGGAGGTATAACGTGCGCGCTCCTGACGCATGCGTTCCATTTCGCGTTTCTTCGTTTCAGAAAATTGTGTGGCAATGACGACCAGACACAAGTTGATCATAAAGAATGAGCCAATCTGTGAAGTAAGTGAGGTAGAAAGAGAAACAATTATGAATGAAATGTCGTATCAATTTTTATTAATACATACCACTATGAGAAGCACAAAATAGATCCAATCCCAAAAACTATGAGCATCCTGTACATAATACATAATGTCAGTCCACCCCTCAAGTGATATTACCTGAGTTAAAAAGAAAAAGCATACAGTGAATAAGGAATACATAAAGACAGGGTACAGATCGACAGACGAACATGGCTATTTCGATTCGCCGCGTCCAGCTGCGCAAGAACATGTTTATACTTTATAATATTATAATACTATTCACACAACAGGTGAAGAGCGTAATTATAGTACAAAAACTCAATAATACGGGGTTAAGTTTGTATAGGATTGTCCCTTTAAATGGGGTTGACACGTTTATTATACACTTTATTCAGAAAATAGAATCGGTGAGTGTAAATATCGTACAAGATTCCATCGTTCATATAGTCAATCGGATGGACTGACGGACAATTTTTGAAACTTTCTGGGTTCTACCACGCCTGATTTTGGTGTTTCCTACATTTGCACAAACGTAATATACCGTTTTACAAATTATAAAAATACAGATTAAAAACAAGAAATGGTACCGAAATTTTAATAACATTCACAAGAAGTTTCATATTGTGTACTCAGCTGATATAAAGAAAACAGGAAAAAACATTAACTTCGGATGAACCAAAGCTTTAATACCATTCATATGAAATTTTAAATTACTGTAAAACATAAACGTGGAGTGGGTTTGCACAGGGCTACTTCAAAAACTGTATGGTACACGCCCATATGTGTATGAAGCAGAAATTCATAAGAAACTAACGCATCAAATTTCAAGCTAATATTGACTTAATGAAAAACGTTCATTCAAAAGCACAAAATGGCCCAATGATTTGTACGGGGCTACCTAAAAAAGTGGGTGGGACACGCCTATTAGTACATGTACGAGTATGTGAAGCGGCTGTCCATAAAAAGTCACCACATCGAATTTTCGCCCAATATTGATTTAAAAAAAAAAGTTCTTCATACAAAAACACACGAGTGGGTGGTGAGTTTGTAAGAGGACTACCCCAAAAAATGGAGGTCAAACCCATTGATGTGTATGTGAAGCGTTCATTTATTAGTAGCTACCATATCAATTATTGAGTTGATATTGGCTACAATAAAAATGATTTCATACTAAAAGTCAATAGTGGATGACGGGTCAATATTGATACTTTATTTGACTGTAATAAAAATAACTCTATGTGCCAATTTACAACTGGAGAGCATAAATATTGGTTCCCAAAAAAATGCGTAACAACATCCAGACGAACATAGCTAGATCGACCCGTCCCATCGAGCTGATCAAGAATATATATACTTTATGGGGTCTACGATGTCTCCTGTAATGCATTACAAACTTTCAGACAAACTGATAATACCATTTCACACTATGAATAGTATAAATGGTGCGCCGTCCTGCTGAAAGTCTTCCATATCCGTACAGTTTAATTGAGGCCGCAAGAACTCCGCTTTTATGTTCCTGTAACGAAGGGCATTCACAGTCACTGCATTTCCGGCTTCATTTTCAAAGAAGTAAGGCCCGACCAAAACCCGCAGCAGATAGTTTCTTGTTGTGGATATATTTGTTTCTCATGCATCACGTGCCGATTTTCTGAGCTCCAACTTAGACAATTTTGTTTGTTGACGAACCCATTTACATGAAAATACGCCTCATCGGTGAAGATGGTTTGTGTCAAAAAATAGAGTTTTCACAATGATAACACGATGTTCGATGTCCATTTGGGTAGCGCTCCATTTGTAATAATGATAGAATAACGGTAGAATCATAAATGCCAGCTGTCAAATGTCAGAGTTACCCTTGTACAGAAAAATTGCGCCACATTTGAATCGTGCACTCTTGTTGGGACATCCTATTTATGTGATGCACCCGTTCTTAAGAGGACTCATTATCAAATTCGAAGTTAATATTAAGTAAATTTAATATTAAGTTAATTTAATGCGGGTTTTAATAGGGGCAACCCTAAAAAGTGAGCGGTACACGCCCACTAGAAGATGTGAATGAAGTTATCTATAAGATGTCACCATATCGAATTTCAAGTTGATTTTGATATTTTTCATACAAATGCATAAAAGTGAGCTGTGGGACTACCTCAAAAAGTGGGCAGGTCAATCGAATTCTAAATCGAATTTCAAGCTAATATTGATTTAAGCAAAGAATTTTTTTTCATAAAAAAAGAAACGAGAAAATGGGCGGCGGGTTTGTATGGGGGTACCCCAAAAAGTGGGCGTGGCAAGTATATGTGAAGCGTCCATGTACTAGAAGCTACCATATCAATTATTAAGTTAATATAGACTACAATAAAAAAGTTTTTCATACAAAAATTAAAAAGTGGGCGGCGGATTTCTATGGGGGCTATTCCAATAAGTGGGTCAATCTTGATATCTTGGAAACATAACCATTGAAATTATTTTTATTATAATTTTCGAGTTTAGTGGGCCATAATACATAAGAAAAATCTAATGGTCGAATGTACATTTTGGCTGTAAACTAGTATTATTTGATGGGCACCAAAACTATCAACATTGGCCAAAAATGCAAAATTCGTACCAAATACATACATATACGAATAAATTTCATTACATTAAAATTTGGTAAGTCTAAGTATGCCTTCAAAAATGTAAAAACTGAAGTAGCCACTAGCAGTTCCAAGCCAAAACGGTAAGTGTGAGGTGTAGGAGAGCTTCGGTTCCTTAGTTTAAAAAAACTCTACAACACCAAGTATGGCATTTCCAACGATTGAAACCGTCGCTCAAAAGACTATATCGGCTGGTGCGCCTTCCAATGTGCGCTCATGGCGGATGTACGGTTGAAGAGCCATTTAATTAGTGTGTAAGTAAGTAAGTACAGGTCTACATTTGCAAGGGTGCAGAGTATTTCATAGTTGTGAATACTGCTTCATTTTAACTTATTTTTTTTATTAAATATATATTGCAGTATCGAAGCAAATTAAGGTAATAGAAATAATTAATAATACAGTAAATTTTATTCTATATTTCACATTGAACTTACCAAAAATATGGCCACCCAGGCCATACCAATATTATCGAATGAAATAGTACCCTGAAAGGGATTTAAGCCTGTCTGTTTACAATAGGTGTAGTATTGATTCCAATTAACGCAGGAAGTATTCGTTGGCTCATTGTCATCCTCGGGCTTGGCTTCAGCTGTGAATAGATGCATAATATTTTTTAGTAACATGTAATTACGGATATTACTGGATATTAACCAGAACAAAAGTCAATTTAAAATAATAACTCTAAATTACATTTACGGCGACGGATCAAAAAGTGATATTTTGAATTTCCCGCATTGTAACTTCAAAACAAAACTACTCGAGTCGACTATCATCTGTCAAAACACTACTATCTTTGAGTTTGACTGCGATTGAAAGCAGACATAAACGAAAAACAGAAAGCAGTGCATTGCCGATCCGCCCGAACGATTCGAATATTGCTTGGTGTCTGGCTTGTTTCGATAGATCCATGTTTTGTCCACGTTTATGCAATGGAGCGAAGTGGTGTTGCTAAATATTACTTCGAAGTTATCAAACGATGGCTTTCATCTGCTTTCTGTCTGTTAGTATCAATATATTTTGTATCATTCAATGACTGTTAAATAAAAACTTAATAGTCTGTTGGCAGTTTCGTTGGACCGTATTGCGTTTGAAGCTACATTGGTTTGTTTTTTTTTTTTTTGATCCGTCCTCGTATAATTAAATCATACGCAACAAAAATACAATCCTAAGTAAAACCATTTTGAAGATATAGCTAAAAATGGTAAATATCTTAGTTCAATTATTTTCTACAAATGTGTATAAATCAGTGGCAGAAATTTATCCGTAAGATCCGTAAGAAGCATCTTATCAAATTTCAAATTCATATTGACGTTGATTTACCGACACAAACCTAAAAGAAGCAGAAGCAGTTTGTATGAAGCGCCATTTAAGTGCATGTCCATACGAAACCATTATATTGACTACTATATGGAGACTATTCCTAAAAGTTGCCGTGTCATGTTAATATGTTAATATGGCATGTTTATGGTGCTAGGACAAAAATTAGCCCCTACATCACTTTTCAGTCGGATCGTTAAAACCTATGCGAAGCGTTTGTCCATAAGAATAGTGGTTTCTCAAATTTAAAGTTGATATTGACCAAAATAAAAAAGTATGTCATACAAAAATGGAGGTGGGTTTATATGGGGGCCTTCAGTAAAAGTGGGAGTTGTACATTGTTATGGATACTCTATTTAATTGAGATAATAACAAGTATCTATACTTCAGTCAGATATATCACAAAATGATGAACAAAAAAAAAAACACCAAAAGGACCTAGACAGATGGACAGACATATATAGATCGACTCGTCTTGTCGAGCTAACCAAGAATATATATATATATATATATATATATATATATATATATATATATATCGGAAGATTTATTTAGCGGTTTTTTTTCATTTGTTTTTTTTTTCACGCGAGACACTAGTCGTGATGATCTCTTATTTTTATTCAGTATTGTTTCATAATTCATTATGGAAGCACTCATACCGCAACAACGTTTCCAAATTGTTCAGCTGTGAAAAATATTTTTCGTGCAATTCGAGCAATATATGGTGTGCCCACTATTGCCAATAGCATCCGCAAATTTGAGTCTCATACTACGTTATTGGATGATACGCGACTGAATAGATCACATTAGTGATCTATTCCCGCAGCGAGGAGAATATTGCGGCTGTAGCGGATTGTGTGGCTGAAGGCCGTGGCTAATCAATTCGACGCCGTGTGCAGCATCTTGGGCTCTCGTATGGAAAAACTTGGCGAATTTTACGGCAGGATGTTAAAGCCTTACAAAATCCAACTCGTTCAAGAATGTTAGAATGTTACCGTGTACATAGCGCACGGTAACATTCCCGAACTGAACCATGATTTATGAAATTAATCTACACAATTTGCAAGCAATGTTCTGGTGTTAGTCTATTCATGATAAATAGGCAAATCAAACTGAGCACAAACGACAATAGTGTTGTCAGATCTTACTAATTTAGTCCCTGTCGGAAAATGGAATCTCTAAAAAAAACATCCTGTACATAGTGTACATCGATGGCTCCTTCCATACTTTTCAAACTTTTATGTTACCCTTGTCACCCTATATGTGAAGAGAGTAATAAATCATATCCCATATCGCAAAAAGCTATATTGTATAAACGAATTTTGATGGATAGGAGTTTCGTATTTTTTTTTTTTTTTTATTAACAGGTCCAGCTTTAATATACAAACATTTAAAAAAGTTTATCTTTGTAGATTCACGGTAGAACCAAAGATCAATGGTCGTTGGTAGAACTAATCTATATATATATAAAAATGGAAGTATGTATGTAGGTTCCCTATAGACTCCGAAACCGCTCAACCGATTTTGATCAAATTTTGTGGCAATATTCAAAATATGGCGATTGGATAAACAGAAATATTTTAGATTTTCCTTCCATTTTCTTTTTCTTTTTTTTTTCAATAAGAAGGAGCATGTGGATGGTGGGGAAGGGGGAAGGAGTGGCAGGGGGAATCAGTTGCAGGGGGAAGGAGTGGCAAGGGAATGGGGAGGGTCGCGTACAACGTCGCGGGGATCTACCAGTGATCTATAAAAAATGCGAAACTTGATTTGAAGATATGGTCAAACCTAAAATTAGCAGAAAAGTGTTGTATAGATTCTGGCTAGAAAAACAAAGTTATTTGTAATTATGTAAAAACACACTTCATACGCGGAATGAAAAAAACGTTTTGTTTTACCTATGAATATTTCCAAAGATGATCTACTTTCTTAGCTTTGGATTGCATTTTCGTGTTTAGCGTATGATTTTACATATAGTGGATAAAATTAGCTGTTAACTAGTGTAATACACACCTGTACAGAGCAATGGACCAATGCGATAAGGTGGAAAATCCGAGCAGAGATGCATACCCGAGTCATCTGGTCTTGAGCATATATAGTCCTGATCTTTTGAGAACTCATAGTAGTGATAGACGCTGTTGTTGTTGTTGTAGTAATTTCGGTAGTTGTTGGTATGGTAGTAGTTGTTGTTATTGTTGTACAAGTGTGTGTTGTTTTTGGTATTTGTTTATTTTTTGTTTAGTTATTTTTATTTTTATTTTTATTATTTTTAAGTATTTAAGTAACATTTTTGGTGCATGTGTATGTGTATGTTAGTGGTATTAGAGTGATTAGGATAATTTGTTTTCATGTGTGTGTGTGTGAAAATATTTGTTTGTGTTTAGTAAGTGAAAGATAGAAAAGATCGGGGAAGAAAGAAAAATAAAATTTTCATAATTTAAATTTTTTGTATATAATTTTATTTATTTTATTGTATTATTTTTTTTAATTTACTGATCGAGCAACTTCAAATTCCAATTTAGTAAGACACATAGTGAAGGATATAGAGAGAGAGAGAGATATAGATTGAAATTGGAAGAAGGATTTCAAATATAAGTAGGTATAAGGAGTAACTAGGTTAGGTTGAAATACGGGAAATTGAAAGTGTGAGATGAATTTTATTGGTTACAAAATCAGTAGATTGAGGAAGATAGCAGAGACTAAGTTAGTTGGGGAAAACAGAATGACGTCAACATTTGGCATTATGGGTGACGGTAAAAGGTTAGATAAGGACAAAGAGACAACAAAAATAAGATAAAATTAAATAAAAATGTCTTAAGAAAAAGTTATGAGACACACAGACAAATAAGTAGAAATAAAATTATCTCACTATTAAACAATGAAATTAGTAACTAATTAACAGTTGTAGCACATATAACAGACAATATTTTCCTTAAACGGCATTGCTACAAATCATATAGAAATGAATTTATACGCGACGGTTAAAACAAAAGTATTGAAAAACGAAATTATCATCAATTTGCATAATCACACTTTACGCGCACGTTTAAAGGCTTAAAGGGGAAAATACATGCAACTCAAAAATTAACCAGTAATATACGCGTTGTACCAAGTACAGAAAAAAATACAAAGGATTTAACAATTCAATAGTGTTGGTAAACAAACAAAAAAATACTCAAACTTTAAACTTTTGAAGTAACTAATGAGAACAGAAAGAACTAAAACTAAAATTATTTAGAGTCGATTTCTTAATGTCTGGTTAAATGAACTGTTAACTCTAAATAGAATTTCGATATAACCAATGTTAAAATAGCCGGTTAATCACTTATATTTTTTAATATTTCAGTTATTTTTCGGTTGGGAATGCCAAAAAACCACACGTTGTGGGGCAACGCTTCGAAAAATCGAACAAAGAAATCAAATAATTTTGTATATACTTTAATATTGCTGTTCACAATTACGTGACAATAAAATCAAATCAGTCTGCAGTTTATAGGCTGTTTGAAATTTATGATCGTTAAACGTTTAATCTGCAGATGAGGTGCGGTTCATAATAAACGCTCCATTAGAAACGAACCGGTTACTGAGAAAAACGAAATATCGCATCGAAAAACTTTAACCAAACATTGAGGATTCGACCCTAAGAAAACGTTTATTGTCTGACTGACTGCTATAAGTGAATGACTGACTGGACTGACTGACTGACTGACTGGTGTGGTTGATTCGTTTATTAGTTTAATGAATTGATTAATTGATTTAAAATTAGTCAATTATTTCGCAGCAAACTGACCACCGTTTACTTATTGTAGATCTAGTATTTACTACTTAACAGTATGTACATATGTATATATATATATTTTTTTTTTTTCTTCTGTAATCGTATGGCTAAACCTTAAGTAAAGTTAAGCTGATTTTTAAATACCTTTGCAACATAAAATGATGATTTTTCCTGCAAGTAAAAAATCGCTTACATCGTGTGCATTGTGTTAAGTTATTATTTTTTTTTCTTTTGTATGCTTCGTTATTATCGTTGAGAGGGTAGGTTCTAAAGTGAATCTATACAACTAAATAAATAAATATATATATATATATATATATATATATATATATATATATATATATATATATATATATATATATATATATATATATATATATATATATATATATATATATATATATATATATATATATATATATATATATACGAGTATATACTACAAATTTTTATTTATTGCAATATTTTTTATATATATATATATTTTTTTTGTGGATCATATCAGTTTAGTGGAAACTAAATCGACAGACAAACGCAATAACTAATTTAAGAAACCTTTGAAACTACAGATTTGTATCTTTGGATATGTCCGATGAAATTTAAAACAACCACATTTTAATTTTTGATTTTAAATAATAATTTTTTAGCAGTCTTAAATAAAATACAAGTGATTTCAGAATATAGAAAGATTATATTTCAACGAGCCACCAAGCACAACAATTAATTCAGAATAAAAGAACAAATACATATCTATGTATTTAGTAATAAGGATATAAAGATACTAACTAAATTTCAATGAGATGATGCGTCACATACAGCTCTCATCTACGTCTGACTCTGTACTAACTGTTGAAACAATCTTTTTTTCCATGTTTCTTGTCAAAGAAACAATGCCGTTGCAGGCCTAGCAGATGCGCGGACTAAGTAAGTAGGATACAAACAGAGAGCCATGAAAGAGATGAAAGCATAAACGAACGCAATAAGCCAAAAAAAAAAAAAAAAATCATTGTACAAAATTGTTTAACTCTACATCTCAAACTTTAGGAACAACTTTGTTTGACATTGAAATAAGTTGAACTGCTTAAATATATTTTCCCATTTGAAACATAAACAGGTCTCTTTGGGGCTTCACTTTTACGAAATTTATGCGAAAGTAAATTCATTAAACTAGTCCGGTTTTAATTTTTATTTCGCGAATTTTCCGAATGTGAAAACTGAACAAATTTAACGAGTTGCGGAACCGGAACAGGTTTGACATCATAGAATAGAGCACAACACTGTTTGTTGTAAATATGCTAAAATATAACGAAATTAATAGCTTTTCAGTATAAACCAGCTTCCTAACAATATTAAACGTTTTTCAACATAATTTATTTAAAATATTTATTTATTATGATGGAGTGAGTGAGTGCGTTTTAGAGGCTATTCGAAAGCCAATATTGTCATCACTTCACTTACTGCCTTCGGCAACAATTACGATGTTGCCAATCAGAATAAAAAAAAACAAGAAAAAACGTTAACTTCGGTTGAACCGATGCTCTAATATGCACATTCACACGAAACTTTAAATAGTATTGTAATACATAAAAGTGGCGGTTTAAATAGGGGCTACCCCAAAAAGTGGGTGGTACACGCTCACTAGTAGATGTGTATGAAGCGATGTAGTAGATGTGTAAGATGCCGCCATATCGAATTTCATACGCCATATTGACGTTTTCCATACAAATGCATAACAGTGAACTGTGAGTTTATATGGGACTACCTCAAAAAGTGTGCGGGACACGTTTTATATACATACACATATACATTTGTACATGTATATGAAGCGATTGTCCATTAAAATCCACAAAATCGAATTTCAAGCTAATATTGATCTAAATGAAAGATTTTTTCATAAAAACACAAAATTGTACGGTGGGTTTGTATGGGGGCTACCTCAAAAAGTGGGCGGACCACGCCCAATTGTCTATGTATGTAAAGCGGCTGTCTCTTAAAATGCACCATATTATTGACTTTAATAAAGAAGTTTTCATACAAAAAGTCAAAAGTGGGCAGTAGGTTTGTATGGGAGCTACCCCAAATAGTGGGCGGGTCCTACCCATTAATGTATATGTCAAGCATCCGTCTACTTTAACTTACTATATAAATTATTAAGTTGATATTGACTACAATAAAAGTGTTTTTCATACAAAAAGTCAAAAGTAGGCGGTGACTTTGTATGGGGGCTACCCCAAAAAGTGGGCGGGGCGGGTCAATATTTCACACTATGTGTGAATGGTATAATAAACTGAAATGGTTGTGCTTGCTTTAGTTTGTTGTTGAAACATATTTTAACAACGTGGTTCCTAAAATATACTATTAACAAACAGTCAGGCTTTAGTATATTTTAGAATAGTAAAAACTTATTTGAATTTTAACATGTACAGGTTGCCTCAGGATTTACGCCGGATTTGATTTTTAAATAAAAGAAACTGTTGTTTTTTGAAAATTTGTGAAACTTTTATTGAAACATAAAGTTGACATCTTGAGGTTATGTATGGAATAACACATCGGGTAAATGAGACTGAAACTGAATGAATAAATGTTAGCATAAC